>JAAXCT010002326.1:0-81003 GCA_012490785.1 Eragrostis nindensis
ATTATTTTCGTTGTGAGTCATCGCGTTTCCCTCCTCTGAAAATTTTGGTGCCGACAGGTGGGGCCCATCCTTTTAAAAAAGAACAGCGCCTGGCTCCGTAACTCCGCCGCTCGCTGCCCCCGCTGCAAAACACAGGCCCAGGCTCTCTCGCTCCTCTCTCTCGCCCCGCCACCCGCCGCCCCCGACAGCGGGTGTTCCATGTGGCGGCGCTGGGACGACGTCTCCTCGCTGGAGGAAGACGAGGAGGAGGCGCTGCTGTGGGCGGCGCTCGAGCGGCTCCCCACCTACGACCGCGTTCGCCGCGCCATCGTCCCGCTTGGCCTCGGCGGCGACGAGCCAGCGGCCGCCGCGGCCAAGGCCGTCGTTGACGTCGACGTGCTCAGCCTCGGCCCGCGCGAGCGACGGGCGCTGCTGGAGCGCCTCGTGCGTGTCGCCGACGAGGACAACGAGCGATTCCTGCTCAAGCTCAAGGAGACAAAGAGCGCGTCGACAAGTGGGTGCCGTGCGCGACGGCGCGAGTCGTTGCCAGTAGCAGTAGGCTACCGACCCGTGAGTTCACGCGCGGTGGTGGCCCTCTCCCTCGCCCGCCGGGTGTTTGATAATTTGCGCGCGTTTGGCAGTGCAGTGTTGGGACCGACATGCCCACGATCGAGGTGCGGTTCCAGAACCTGGATGCGGAGGTGGAGGAGCGCGTCGGCGGCAGCGGCCTCCCTACCGTCCTCAAGATCTCAACTCAATCATCAACACGCTCGAGGTAACGCAAGAGCTCATGCTCTCCTGTCTCCTCCGCGCGCTGTAGGTTCTACCTGGGCAAGTGCATGCGCGACATCGAAAACGGCTACTGATTTTGATTAGTGCGCGTCTTGTTGTTTGGTTCAGGAAGTGGCGAACGCGCTACACATACTGCCCAGCAGCGGACCATGCCTGTCCTCCACGACGTCAGCGGTATCATCAAGCCCTGCAGGTAGTTAAACCGTCTCCCCTATCTTTTTATTCCTCATCAGCATCATGCTGGGCGCTGAGACGAGATGTTTATTGGGGACAACCAGGAGTGCAATTCTACTACTCTTTTTTTCTGCCGTGCGTTGCAAATTGGATTAATTAGCACTACGATCTCTTGGGACTCGATTTCCTCTCTACTATCACAGGTTGCTGAATTTGGAACAATTTGCAGGTTAAGGCAAAGTGACCTACAGCGGGCACGAGATACGGAGTATGCGCCCGAGAGGACAGCAGCGTACATCAGCTAACATAACCTTACCAGGTTTTTCCTTCTTTCCTTTTATTCTCGCCAGATATGCTGACTGAACTGTCAAGGCGGAGAAGGCAGCAAACATCCAACCTGATGCTGATATCGATGCATTCATGAAGGCAAGTATTTACATAACTAAAGTACAAGCCACTGGACTTTATCTGTCTATTGCTTTACTACTCATTCACACACTTAACTAAGAGAAAGCGAAGACTTATTATGGCTTTTCTGGTAAACTTAAAATAGGCATATGCAATGGGAGCGCAAGAGGCCAATGTTGTCACTGACTACATTCTCAAGGTACATGTAAGTTTACTATGAAAACAGGTGCTAATTTAGTTTGACATTCAGCGTTGTTTAACCTCAGGTGCTATTTTAGGATTTGCACAATACTAGTTCTGAATTTGATCTCTTTTTTTAGATTTTGATAGTTTAACCTCAGGTTAAATTTCGATGCTTATGAAACGGAGATGTACTACAATACAAATAATTAGGATTTAATAATTACATGTTGCGATAAAAGTAAAAAAACAATGGTACGCACTAGTAAAGTTTTGGTAGTACCTGTTTCAGTACGGTCGGCTTGACTCTGGCAAGAAGAGGACCTCGGCTCCAAGAGTGCAATATGCGCCATAGTGGTACTTATTCATCAGAAGAAAGACGAATGCAATAATACTGTAATGTCTATACAGTATTAACATAGGGTGGACAGCTGCAGTACTCCAGTATGACAGTTGACAGTATTAGTACCTGCCCTGCTGTTGTTCGTCAGGAGCGCCTTCACAAGATGGGAGTGTGCAGTCTGCAACCGGTATGAGAGAGAAGGGTGGTGTTTATATAGGGGAGAAAGATTCGACAATAGTTGGGTTTGAGATTTTCGTTTGAAACATGTCTGAGATGACCACATAGAAAGAAGTCACAACAGTTCACGTGCTCACGAAAGAAACTACTCAATTGTGTAACTCTAATAAAATGAGTGGCTCAAAATCAATCCACGAGCCGGGGGGGGGGGGGGGGGGGGGGGGGTCAGGGTTTTTAGCCTCAGAGCACCTCATGCTCTCACTTAATGCATATATTTTATTTTATGTAATTTTTTGATTTGGCCTCTCTCAAGAGCTATCTATTAGTGTTTAGCCTTTTTTATACTCATTTTCTGGCTCCGCCTCTGCCCACGAGATGACGTTAATTTTATCTCACCCAGCAGGAAAGCAGCTGGCAAGTCGGCACGGTCGGGAGGCGCCAACAGATGCCTGTCTCATTTATTCGTTTTTGTGCCGCGTTGGCGTAACGCTGGGCAACGCTTTCACAAATCTCCTGCCATTTCCTTTCGTCAACTGTCATGTCACCCAACGCTCCCGCAGGCGCGCGAATGCCGTCGCCTCCCTTTCGCGCCGAAAAGCTAAGCCCTAGGCGTCCACCTCAATGTCGCCGCCGTTGGCGCGGCTGGTGTCGGAGATCGCAGCGGATCCCGACCGCGCCGCCGCGTACGCGCATCTCCTCGATCTGCAGCGCGGCTGCGCCGAAGACCCCTCCGCCGCCGCCGACCTCGCTGCCAAGTTGCCCTCCACCCTCCTCCCGCTCCTCATCCGCGACGCGGCCGATCCTGACGAATCCGTCGCCGCCTCCGCACTCAAGTGCCTCGGCTTCGCCCTCTACCACCCCGTGTTCGTCTCCACCATCTCTGGTACTACTAGTGCTTTCCCTGTACCCGCATTTCAGTTACATACATGCCCGGTGTTGGTTGAGCATAGTTATGGGTTTTCGCATGAATCGAGGTGCAGCTGATTGGGTTCAGCATAGTTCCCGCGATATTGAGGCACAGTTGGAATGTGAAGCCTATTTGTGAACACAGATGCATTGCTTTTCATTCAGATGCATATTGGGCTTTGACAGCGTGGTACGATATCAAAATGCATTGCTTTGCGACACACGTTGAGAATCCGAGGTTCCGAATTTGAGTTCACAACAGCATCACTGATACTCAATGGTTTTTTTTTAACTGGTGCTCGGCTATTAATCTGAGTTCCTTGCTTTTTGTAATGTTACCTGTACTAATTCTTGAAGGTAGTGACGTCATTTTAATCACCATTTTATTAATCATTAGTTCCCCATATATTAAAATCAGTAGTGTTTGTTTTCACACATTCTCAATGTATCTGGTATTTATCTACCTGGTAAAACGCTTTCTTAATGCTTTCACACATGATTCGCTGTCTACACGGTATATTTGCTTTAAGGGAGGTAGCCAATAACATATTTTTCTTATCGTGCAGTCCAGATGGCCCAATCGATACTGGATACCTTGGTGCAGTTAATCATGAGTACTCAGATGAAGGTTGATCTGACTGACCATTTTCTTCTATTGTAGTGTACTGAATATGTTTGATCTTTTAGCATTTGATTCCCTTTTCTCCTTTTTAATTTGTCTCTGCAGTCCGTGTGCAATTTGGGAGTTTGGTGTGTCTCTATTCAACAGTTGGAGCCATTGATTATACATGATCGAGCAGCATCGCTGCTCACTGCTATTGTTCATGCAGTTGACAATCCATTCGGTTCATTGTCAACAACATTTGAGGCAGCTCAGGTTTATTCTGAATACCTACCGAAACTACGCCTCATGAGTCAGACCTGTCTGTGGTCTAAGGAAATAACACATACAGCTAAGGATCAAGTTGATCACACAAATTATTTCTTTGCAGCTTACTAAATAGTGTGCCTTCAAACTGGTTGTCATTTTACATAAATTTCCTAAAATCGTGCACAATCATAATACATGGGACATTGTCTTATGTTATATGATAAGGGTACAGACTGATAGTCATCTATGTTATATGTACCTTGTTCCCTGTTTTTATTGCCTAATTATGTATCCTCCTTGAAAACTTTTGCTGAAGGCTATCATGAAACTTGCTGGACAAAGTCCGAAAAGGATGAGAGACTTGTCAAGCTTGTGGGTTCCACAATATATCGAAGACTCTTAAGTGCTGATAAGCCAGAAAGGGACATGGCAGAAAGATGCCTCGTTAAAGTGTCAGGCATTCTCCTACCACCTCAACCTCTTCTTTCCAAGGTAATTGAAAAATATGCTTTTATTAAAGATGTATTTTGTACGGTTAGAAGTAATCTATATGTATCTATCTGGTAACTGGTAAGTACTCATAGGTATGTTAGACAACCCAACTACATTGGTGTAACCACTCTAATAGTGTGCTTAGAGGCATAAGGAGATCATGTTAGCATGATAAAACTTGAGGGAAGCTATATATGAATAATCGAAGCTGAATGCATACTTTTCTCGTTGTGTTTGGAACACCAAGGGATTCAATGGAGCTTTACCTTTTACTTATCGGTGAAATATTATTGTTCAGCTTGTTACACATTTCAGTACCTGCAGTGCGTCTTTGGTAGAAATGTGTAAATATTTGCAAACTAACACGCCATCATCAATGTGACGTAGTAAAGTTTTGTAATGACAGGTCCCGGAATATTAGTAAACATTTCATGTTGTGGATAGTTATCCAGCAATTTTTGTTACTTATAGTCAAAAAGTATTATAGAAGCCATGTACTACTAGCACAACTGGACAATATTAATAGATTTCTCATTAGGACAACTTATGGCGTAGGATGTTGCTTCATGTGTTTGTTTTTGCATGGCGTTTGGTATGTGAATCTTTATATATCATGTTAAATGATTCCGTGTTACTCAGTTCCACAGTGTTATGTGTTTTACTTGCTGCGATAATTCAGTTTCCAGTCCTTCACGGACTATCTATGCGAACTGTTTCTGAATTTAACTATCTTTGATGATTTCTATGTAGATGGTAGCTTCAGACCTTGAACAACAACTACTATCCTGTATGATGAATATGCTTGGTGATCCTTTGAAGAAAGTCCAAGCAGTAAAGTCATGGGGATGGATCATATTTTACTTGGTTCCAGTGCAGTGAGTAATAGGCCTCTACTTAATAAACTCCTAAAGGTTCCTGAGAGGATGTTTATTGATCTTGACCTACAAGTCAGATTGCCGCAATGGTGAGTGAAACTATTTTTTTCTTTTTTCTGAAATACTATCAGTTTCCAATAATACAAAGTTTTCTAGTATATTACGATAACCTTTTCATATTCACAGGCTTCCTGGAAACATTTGGTGGATGCATTTTTTCCGACTCAGGCTGCAGGGACTACAGCTCAAGAAACAGTGGTTTCTTCATTCCCAGTAAGAGAATATGCAAGTGCTCAGGTGAAAAGGATAAAGTTAATTATGGCGCCTTTATGTCGAGTTCTGTCAAGAAGTCATAGTCTCGCGCTGTGTTCTTCTTGCTTGAGTACATGGCATTACCTTCTACATAACTTGGTAATTTGATCAACCATTTGCCTATTCTGGAGGCTGCATTTGGGCCAATACTCAAAGTAGTTTTCTCATTTGGAATCAATGATCTGAACAAGTCTCTGTGGTCATTTTGCATGAGTCTTTTTCACGATTTTGTTTCATCAAAAGTTAGTCACAGAGAGAATTTGTGTACTCCGGTGGGTCAGAAGTTGCTAGATCAGTCTTGCATGCATCTCAAGGCCTTGTTGGATGTTCAACGTATCAAATGGTTACCATGGGACATTAGTTACTTCCATTTTCATCTCGAAATTCTTGGCACAATTCTGAACCCAGAAATATTTCGAAACATGATATCTGAACGATGGTGATTGTTATGGATTTTGCAGCACAAATCTGGAGGTTTCTTGTACAAGGCATTGCAACTGAACTCAAACTTCAGCTTGCTTATGAACAAGTCAGCGAATGCATTACTCAGATGTGCAAGTTTGTAAAAAAGTTCTTTCTGGATCATGTAGGAAAGCATAACGGCAACAGAAGTGCAATATTGCTGCAGTTTGGTCTTCAGTTCGCAAATGTTATTGTGGAGGAATTGGATCATTCTCTATTGGCTTCTGAAAAGTTTCGAGATATGCTTAGACATTGAACACATAATGGTAAAGCAATATGCAGAATGGAGTCAAAAGCTATCATATCCAGTAACCCGAGTGCTGTTGTACAATGAGATGGTTTCTCCAGCAGTTTACATGACTGTAATATCTCTGTCAATAATTGCTCAGTTTACTGGAGAGCTGTCACATGATGTTGCTGAGAAGCTGGCATTAATTCTCTCTTCATCAGATAGCTTCGAAACTTTCATGCTGCTGTTTCTTTTATGTATATGCAAATAAGGTGCCTCAGAAATCGATAGGAGAAATATAAAATGGTTGCTGGTATGGAATAAACTTGCAAAGCACTTAAATAAACAAAATGACTATTGCTTGGAAATTAGTCTCAGATTAAGTAGCCGCGATGTGCTCTATCAGTTCTTCTGTTATCCATTTTTTGCTCTTTCATACCCTGGGCCACAATCTAGTTACCCGAATTCTGAGAGCAGCTCCGAGATGTATGCTCCTGTCACACAAAACCTAGAGGTGGAATTGGCTTTAGAAGTTTATAGATCCCTTTCTATAAACTCTTTTTGTGGTTCAAAGGTTGCTTACGTGGTTTTCTTAGAGGGATTCTATGAATATTTGATTACCATTATTGACAAAAACATGTCAGTGTTCCAATCCAACCTTGAGCACTCGGAGAAGTTTCAAAGTACTGCTATCGTTTCAACTCTTGGTGAAGTACTTATTGGATTGTTACAGAATAACCGACTTTTGAACTCTGCTAACCAAGAGTTGAACAGAACAAATGAAGACCCTACTGGATGCATACAACCTAAACTTTCAGTTAGTTGCTTGAAGATTATTAATAGGTGTGTTGACATATACTTGTTGATGCGACACCTCTAATTTGTACTGCCTAACATAAAAAAATGGATTCAATAATCTCCAAGCATTTATGATATATGCAGGTTTATGAAGCTGTCAAGTTTTGGTTTCAAAGCAAATCCAGCTGGACAGAACCATGTCACAAACAGGTGAGTAACGGCAATTAAGTTTCAATGATTGTAAGCTGCTTTTGATTATTTACTCTTGTTTGTATCTCATTCCTATATTTTAACTTGGTTGTGCTTCAGAGTTTTGACGTCTCTGTCCACTTTTGTTGGGAACCTTATGCTGAAGAAAGACATTCTTCTCCTCGTTGAGGTAAGTCACATCTTTCCAGTTCAGTGGCATGTATACTTGTTTATGTATCAATGAAACCCAAGTTCATCTTAAGAGAACATACTTTATGCTAACTGCATGAAAAATATCATTTCATCCTTGCAGATCGTTGGAGATCAACTTACTGAATGGCTCTCTTTATCTGGCATGTATTACTGTGAAATGCAACAAGGAGAAACCATTTATCGGCTTGAGAGACTTTGGATCACGACTGTTGAACGCCTGAAGATGAGCCAACTCATTAGGGATGGCTCCTTTTGTCAACACCAGAAACTTCTTCAAGTGGCACTCAACCACCCGCATCACCCCCATTTCAGCAGCAACAGCATCAGTTTTGGAGACCAGCTACACATGGCAACTCAAGCCTGCAGCACCCTGGGTGCTTAGTATCGAAGTTGGATGAGTTACTAAGACGTAGACCAAAGGATTTTGATAAATCGGGTGATGCAAATAAAACCGTGCCTGAAGGGATTGACGTTTCTAGGTCTGCATTGCCAATGCCGGAGAAAAGGACCATCGCATCAAATGAATCTGAGCACGTCGAGATAGATGGTGGATCTCTGAAGATCTCTGTGGGTTTGGGGAGGAAGAGGCTAAAGATTTCTAATTATCCAACAAAACCGAAGGAACCTGGCAAAAATGCTGCTCAGCTTGGTGGTCCTAGCCCTAGGAGGGATACTGGTGTCTTCTCACCGTGTTATATGGAAAGTAAAGTGTGCAGGAAACCAGAATTAATATTTGAAATGCTCAAGAGAAAGAGATAATTGATCGAATTCATCACTGTATGTAAATGAAAAAAACTTAAATTTTCTTAAAATTATTTTCTACATAAATTACATCAATTATTGTTCAGTGCTAAGAGGGCGCATAGTAACACGATGGCAGTCATTAAAATATTTGCTGAAGCGTATGAGCAGAGCCTCTTGCGTTACTCAACGGCAATGGGTTTCCTGATTAAGTTCATAAATTAGGTTTTTTTTTAGAATAGGGAATATGTTTCAATATTCCAGCCTTTGCATCGAGTGATGCATGTAGCTGTTCATGAAACTTATTACATCATCCAAAACCAAACTCAACAAGATCAAAGTCGCCATAAGTCTAAACAGCACCCAATCTATTGCTAAAGCACCAACTATTTTTAGCAAAAATCTCTATAGAAATGGTCTCAAGCACACGACACCCCCAAGTAAATTGGGGGCGGTCCTCTTCCTTCTGCAAGAGTGCCCAGAACCGAATCCAATAGGTCCCTCTGAAGACCACCTGCAAAGGAGTAAAAGCTCGTGTATTGTTAAAAACCACATCATTCCTGCATCTCCAAATTGCAAAACATAGAGTACATACTCCTACCAAGATTTTGTACTTAAGTTTCCTATCAACCCCATGAAGCCAATTCTGAAACATGTGTTCAATACTTAAAGGAGGTTGTATGGTAAAAGAAACTTGCACAATTCGCCACATTAATCTAGCAACTTGACAATCAAAGAAAAGATGTTGAATGTTTTCATTAACATTACAAAACACACATTTTAAACTTCCCTTCCATTGTCGTTTTGCTAAATTATCCTTGGTAAGAACTACGCCTCTTATCAAATACCAAACAAAAATTTTTATTTTTAAGGGCAATTTTAGCTTCCAAATAATATGATTATGAGGTACAACGTTCTGCGCGGCAAGCGACCTATACATAGATCGTACCGTGAATCTCCCATTCTGTTGCAACATCCACCTAAATGTGTCTCTTTGAGCATTTAATTGGGTATGCATAACTTTAGCCACCAGCTGCTGCCATGCTAATAAATTATTCCCAACTAGAGATCTTCTAAAAGCAACATTTAGTGGATCTGTTCTCAAAACCGTTGCAACCGTTGCACTCTTCTTTCTAATAATATTATATAAACCTGGGAATTGATCTTTGAAGGGTGTATCGTCTAGCCAAGCATCCTCCCAGAATCTAATTTGAGTACCATCACCCAAGTTAAATTTGCCAAATCTCAAGAGGTCATCTTTTACCTTCATTAGGCCAGACCAATAGTGAGAATCACCTGGCATGTATTGAACTTGTGTGATTGTTTTATGTCTCAAATATTTATTTCTAAGGAGTCTTTGCCAAACAACATCCTCGTTTATCAGTTTAAAGATCCACTTACCGAGAAGACATCTATTCTGTAGATCAAGGTTTAGGATTCTCAACCCTCCTTGGTCTTTTGGTGTACATAAAACTCCTCATTTTGTCAACCTATATTTCTTCTTATGTTCATCACATTGCCAAAAGAATCTCGATCTATAATAATCTAATTTCTTTAAGATTCCTCTAGGCACTTCGAAAAAAGATAACATGAAGATAGATAGATTGCTGAGGATAGAATTAATCAAAACCAAACGACCACCTACAGATAACATCTTTCCTTTCCACCCACTTAATTTCTTTTGAAATCTTTCTTCTACTTCTTTCCAATCCGAGTTTCTAAGTTTCTTATGGTGCATCGGTATACCCAGGTATCTGAACGGAAAAGATCCCATGTCAAAGATATGAGAGTATTCACATTCATGTTCCTTAGCCTCACCATAGCAAAATAATTCACTCTTATGAAAATTGATTTTAAGGCCAGACAGCTGCTCAAACGCGCTTAGCAAGAGCTTCATATTCTTAGCCTCTTCCAAATCATTTCCATGAAAAGAATAGTATCATCTGCATACTGTAGAATTGATAAACCCTCACCAACCAAATGTGGTACTACTCCTCTAAATTGACCATCCTCCTTTGCACGTGCAATAAGAATGGCTAACATATCAACTACTATATTAAAAAGAATCAGAGATAAAGGGTCACCTTGTCTCACACCTTTCTTAGTTTGAAAATTATGCCCAATATCATCATTTACTTTGATACCTACACTACCTTTAGCAGTTACTTTATCTATCCAGGCACAAAACTTAGGTGTAAAACCTTTCATTCTCAATACTTGTTGTAAAAAAGGCCATTTCACCTTGTCATATGCTTTTTCGAAATCTAGTTTAAGAATTACCCCACTCTTCTTTTTCCTATGCATTTCATGAATTGTCTCATGAAGGACTACAACTCCTTCTAAAATATATCTACCTGGTAAGAAAGCAGTCTGTGAAGGCCTAATTACTTTTTGAGCTATTACTATAATGCGATTTGTGAGGACCTTCGTAAACATTTTAAAACTCACATTTAACAAGCAAATAGGCCTATACTGTTGGATCATAGTTGCTTCAGCCTTCTTAGGAAGAAGGGTTATTACCCCAAAATTGAGATTATGAAGTGGTAAATTTCCTTTATTGAATTCATCAAAAAGCTCGACCAGATCAGACTTAATTATTAACCAAAAATTCTGATAGAACTCAGCTGGGAAACCATCCGGACCCGGAGCTTTATTGTTTTCCATTTGGAAAATAGCTTCTTTAATCTCTTTCTCACTAAAAGGGGCTGCCAACAATTCATTTTCAATATCCGAGACCTGAGGAATATCCTCTGTGTTAGTCTCATCTAACTGAAAATAATTGCTGTCGGGTGATCCAAAAAGCTTCTTATAAAAATTAGTGATGTAAGTCTTAAGATTATCATTTCTGACTATAACACCCTCGTCCTGTTCTAACTGATAAATTCTAGATTTACAGTATTTGCCATTTGCCAAGAGCTGAAAGTACTTAGTATTGTTATCGCCTTTTAGCAACATCGTTGCTTTGGATCATTGAAGCCAATATAGCTCCTCTTCCCTAAGCAACTTAGTTAGCTCAGCGTTAAGACAATGCTTGTACTCTAATTCTTGTTGTGTTAACAAGCATGACTCCGCTTTCCTATCCAGAACATCTAAATTATGAAGCAAAAACTTTTTCTTATTCCTATTTTCTCCTACCAAATTTTTAGCCCAACCTTTAAGATAGCGGCGAAGTGTCCTTATTTTATTTTGCCACTTCTGCATTGGCGAAGACCACGAGTTTCTTTCTGCCACACCTTTGTTACCATATCATGGAATCTATCTTTAGTTAGCCAACCCAATTCAAATTTTACCTCTATGAGATGCACTTCCAGTGTCTAACAGTAAGGGTGTGTGATCAGAAATATCTCTAGTGAGTGCCTCAACAGTAGAAAGTGGAAACTTCTGTTCCCAATCCGTACTAACAAGAACTCTATCTAACTTTTCGTAAGTAGGAACTTCAGCCAAACTAGCCCACGTAAACTTACGCCCTGACAATTCAAGCTCTCTTAAATTTAAAGATTCAATACAGGCATTGAAAAGCAAAGGCCATCTGCTGTCAAATCTATCATTACTCTTTTCTGTCGGATTTCTAATTAAATTAAAGTCGCCCCCTACCATCAACGGCCGAGTTTCCATACTACAAGTGTTCACAAACTCTGCCAAAAAGCGATCTTTATGTTCTGGTTGAGCTGCACCATACACAGCTGCTAGAACCCATTGAAAGCCATCGCATTTATTCTTTAAGTGACACTTGAGAAAAAACTCTCCATCAAAAATATTCTCTACTACAAACACAGTTAAATTTACTCCTAGAAGAATACCCCCTGATCTACCTTTTGGTGAGATCTAGTGCCAAAAAAACTCTCTACCCCCACAGAGTTTATTTAGATTTTCATCAGAAATTCCTTCTTTGGGTTTTGAGTAAGGCAATAAAATCGAGATCCTTTTCTATCAAAGTATCGTACAAGAAGTTAAATTTAGCCAAGTCTCGAAGACCTCTGCTATTCCAAAAAACACCTCTCATTTAAAAATGATTTTTTTTTTTTTGAAACTGGCCCTCTATGAGACGACTTTCCTTTAACCTCCCTCTTACCCTTTTTCTTATGTAAAGCAGAAACAACAATGGGATCTGGACCGTCATCGTCCATTAGCTCTTCTGTTAAATCACCACAAAGGTGACCGAGAGCCAAATGGTCGATCTCACAGTCAGAGTCCTCGAAATCTACATGGCTATCCTCAGTGGTTTTTACTGAAGGAAATTTAAATCTATCCTTTTCTATTTCCTTAATAAGCATAACAGACGACTGAATATGATTAACCTCACTACTAATTGAGATGCCTACATTCTTAATGTTGTCTGAAATATGCTCATTTGAAAAAGTAAGAAAAGTATTATCATAAATTTTACCTTCAGTATGCTCTAGATTTCTCCTAGCCACCGCTCTCGAAGCAATCCTCATCCACCGTGTGTTGCCTAAGCAAGCTCCTCCGTAGCACGGTGGGTGCAACACCAACAGAGGTACTGGACTTCATTGGTGTGGACACCAAATTTTCTACCGTGCTGTCAATGTCGCCCACCATTTTTGTTTTTCCTTTCGATCCCTTCAGCTCATTTATTGCCCTCTCCAAGAGTGGGCCAAGAGCTAGAGAAGGTTCTGTCGGGTTCAGATTACCACCATCATTCACCACCTCCAGCGCCACATGATTCTCCACTTCCATCACAGCTCCATGCACACAGGATGGCATAGCAACACTGTGATCGCCCACAACCGCCCTGTCAGCCAAAGCGACTTGTTCAGCCGCTCCGTCCGCCACAGAAACGCCACCAGTTGGTGTCGCGAACTGTGCCACCGTCTTTGCTTCATCCAGCTCCTGTCCGCCGCCCCCAACACACGCTGAAAGTGTATCAGTGGCGACGAACACCGACAGATCACCCATCCGCTCGCCATCACCATCCTGTCCGCCGCCACCAGCATGCACCATCGGTGCATCAGTGGCGACGAGCACCTGTGTCGTCAGCTGCAGCGCGCGGTCTTCCGCCGCATGATGAACTACTGAACACATGTCATTGTGATAAACATCAAACTCCATGTCTCTGTTGATTGCATTCACGGAGACCACTCCATCATGTGTTTCCATGACCTCCCACTCCTCACGAGCAAGTCATCTTCCTCCAGATCATCTTCCAACCCGTCTTCTTGCATACTGCTATCATTATTAGCATCTACAGGCTTCTGTGACTCAGAGGAATCATTCTGCGTGGTTCCAGTGTTTCCAAAAATTGATTTTTTTTTTGATGCGCTCCAAAAATTGATGTATAGCAGGAGCGTGCAGCCGCAAAAATTTCTCAACCAGCCTTGTGGGCTTCAGTGGGCCAAACTAGCCTTGTGGGCTTCCGTGGGCTGGTATTGTGTCGCGAGCCCGTGACTGCTGCCCGTCCCCAGCCCATCTGGAAGGAAAGATGCTGGACTTCCAATAGAATGCTGCCTTTCGTTTTATGGTGGTTAAGGTCGCGCAAAAAGGCCGGCGTGCCCGTCGTCTTAGGATCTGTGTTTTCTATCTGCTCGCTAATTTGGTTGGTGTACTTAAGTTATGGCTATCTATGTTGGGCAGCTGTATTCTCAATTGGTAATTATATTTTAACATGCTATCCTCCTGAGATTATGTAGTACTTGGTCAATGTTTGCAGTATAACTCAGCACAGATCAGAACCTGCAGATGGATTGCTATCTGTATCAATTTAGTTTTTATGGATTAAGTTGCAGGGATGAAAGATCACATATCGATGTATAGTATATTTATGCACCTACCGCAGGTTTGTGTTTGTACTTGCTTTGACGTTGATTTGTATGGTAAACTCCAGCTGGGAGCATCTTCATGTTGAACAAAACATTTGATCTGGAGTTGCATCACTAACGTTTGTTAAAACTTTATCTTGATTCCCTTTCCCTCTCATTAACCAGAAATTCACCTCTGTATTGAAGAGAGATCGAACTGTTTCCTACTTCCATTTTCGTAAGTTGAGCTTCAAAATTCAGCAGTCTTGTGAGTAGCTTCTCTGTGATGACCACCTATATGCTGCTGTCCTGAAAGCGTTTCTGCCACTCACTTGCCTCATTCTGTGGCACTATATCATATGTAGTTCCGTGAACAAGGTCACTAGCGGTTGTATCGCCAGTCAGACATCTCCCCAAATGCATATTTTGGTCCATCCCCATTCCTTAAGATGTGGAAATGTCAGGTAACCATTTTGGGCGAATCAGAAAGGTTTATGTTGAATCAGAATATGTGGTTCAGCAAGCTCTTTTTTGGATTGTGATGTTCTGTTTTCCATGTTCCAAGGTAGAAAAAAAAACACTTTAGGTACAGAACTCATGCCTGCCTCACCAAGAGGCGCCCAGTGTAAAGTGTCATTTGGCCTCTGAAATCCTGGGCCATCTCCATCGGCAGCCTGGCGAGGCGAGTACTCGAAGATACGTCCGGCAAGCAAGGCAGAGAATCCGCCGTCGAGTTTGCCTTTCACAGGAGTCCTGGATCATCATCTCCTGGTTGCCTTTGACCGTGGCTAGTTTGCGCCGTGTACTCGTGTAGTAGGATTCCGCCGTCATTGAGTTGCGTTTGTGTTGTGCCGCTCGTTGTTCTGCCGACGTACGCAGCCCAAGAACGGCCTAGAAGCTTACTACTGGGCCAATTTGCGTACGCCCGCTTCCTTCCTTCCTTGAATCCTTCCATTCGTCTTTCTCTCTCTCTCCTTCTTCCCAACAACACGGACGCGGCCTCGCCTCGTCTCCTCGTCCTCGGCCTCGCTCGAACCGATCTCGCGTCCCCCACCAAACCGGAGCAGCACCCGATCCCACCCTCGGAGGCCGGAGCCGGCGAGCAGCGACCGACCGCGGCCAGGCCACCACCATCCGTCCGTCCGTCACCATGCTGAGGGTTGCGGGCAGGCGCCTCTCGTCAAGCCTCGCCCGGCGGTCCGCCGCGGCCGCCACGCGGGGACCGCTCGCCGGCGGCCTCCCCCGCGACGACGACGACGACCGATCCAGCGACCGCAGGCCGAGATTCGCCATCGACTCGCCCTTCTTCACCGCCGCCAGAGGTACGTGACGTGGTCGCCCTTCTCCCCCTCGCTCCGATCTGGTATTGAATGGTAGATTCGTGTGTTGTCCTGCCCCTGCTCCTACGGTTTCGGAGCTGGCGGTGCCCCTGGATGTTTGAGCCTTGGCCTCTGATCCGCGTAGTGAGACGGGTTGCTTCGACGCTCCCCGTGCTCGTTGATCTGTGTGTGCGTTTTTTTTCTTCTCCCCCTGCAATCCTGCATGCGTGATGTGTGTTCTGAGATTACACCTTGCGACTGCCAGAGGCGTGGCATATTATCGCTTAGCTTTGGTTATGCTTCTCGTGATGACCGATGCGGGTGAATTCTGATGAATAATTGGTTTAGGTAGCATGCACTGGAAATGTAGGGAATCTGTTTGCGAGTGTCCTTACAATCCGTTGTCAGGCCAAGCAATTGTTTCTGCAAGTTAATTTTTATATCCTCACTATTTGTAATCTCGTTAGCGTGTGTATTCACATAATGGACACACAGGAGTACAATAGTTGATATAATGGAGCCCAAATGGTAACAGTTTTATAGGCAGCGCACACATTTCCATGATATCTTTGTTGACGTGGCGGTATCTCCAATCTGAATTTGGCTTTTTGGAGCTCATCTGAACAAACTATTTTCTTAATTTCTATATGTGCAAACTAAGGCTATGTTCCTTGCTGTGTCATACACTTTGGAACATGAATTGTATTTCTTCACTGCTCTGTTAGTTCGTACCCGCTACTGAAATGGGCGGTCTAATTTGCTGTTGATGTTTTGGGTTGAAACCTTCTGAAGATTTGGCCATGATAGAATTGACTTGTGTATGTACTGTGTGCACTAGTGTTGACATCCTAAGCAACCATGTGTATGTAAACTAATTTATGTTTGTTCTTGTGCAACTGCATTTTTTTTTTTACTTCCCATGTCTTGATCTGGATTTTTCATATTTTGATTGCTTAACAAACTAATATCATTGATACTTGTTTGTACGGTACTGTTTAATTATAACGAAATGCTCTTATGTTGATTTGCCGCAATTTTCCAACAGAAACTTGGTTTAATGGCATTTCAAGTAGTTTCATGGTCGGAATGCTAAAGATTTATCAGAACAAACAAATGAAATTTATAACTGTTTGTACCTTGTAGTGTATAGGTAATGAGTGGTGACAAGAATTTAGAATCGGGAACAGGAAATTTTAACACTAGGCACTAGAAGACTTTAAGTGGTCGCAATTAATATTCAAGTATGATGGCAGTAGAAGACTGCTCAAGTACAATTTCTTGAAATTCTGCTGTTATGTATTATTGTCCCGCTAGTTCAATGTTGCCTTTGTAGTTTTTCATGTGCTACTTTCTACCCTTAAGATACCATTGTCTTTGTGCTGTTTTGTTCTGTTGAAGTGTTGGTGACATGTCATCTAAATATTCTCCTGTGCAGGGTTTTCGGCTGAAACTCTTGTTCCAAGAAATCAGGATGTAGGCTTATCTGAGCTCCCAGCAACTGTGGCAGCTGTGAAGAATCCCAGTGCAAAAATTGTGTATGACGAGTACAACCATGAGCGCTACCCACCAGGCGACCCCAGCAAGCGTGCATTTGCCTACTTTGTGTTGAGTGGTGGGAGATTCATTTACGCCTCCTTGTTGCGTCTCCTCATCTTGAAGTTTGTCCTGAGTATGTCGGCGACTAAGGATGTTCTTGCGCTTGCCTCCCTTGAGGTTGACCTCTCAAGCATCGAGCCTGGCACCACAGTGACTGTTAAGTGGAGGGGCAAGCCAGTCTTCATTAGGCGTAGGACAGAGGATGACATCAAGCTGGCCAACAGTGTTGACGTTGGATCCCTCCGTCATCCACAGCAGGATGCAGAGCGTGTCAAGAACCCTGAGTGGCTCGTTGTCATTGGTGTTTGCACTCATCTCGGCTGCATCCCGCTTCCCAATGCAGGAGACTTTGGCGGTTGGTTCTGCCCGTGCCATGGTTCGCACTACGACATCTCTGGTAGGATCCGCAAGGGCCCAGCGCCCTTCAATCTGGAGGTGCCAACATATAGCTTTTTGGAAGAGAACAAGCTTCTCATCGGCTGAGACTACTGTGTAGTATCTGTCCTATGACGCTGTCGTTTTGTGTTTGATCTACAATTACCTTTTTTGTTGTTTGGGTATACCTTCAGGTTGACTGTTATCTATCTGAGTGCAGTATTGTTGCTAGCACCTGACAGTAATGAATAACCTGCTACTGCTTTGATCCTCTTACCAAATGTCAAGTTTGGCTCTGTATATGAGCTAATAGGCAGGGTTTTGTTCTACCTTAGCTGGCACTACCTTTTCTTCAATCTCGCATATGAGGCTGGCTGTTCCGACATTGCTTGGATGTTGGATGAAAGAAAATCTGCTGTACTTTGTATGCCTCATGGAATGTCGAATTATGCTGGCAGTCATGTGAAAAAGGATACTCCCTGTCGTTATATTGCTTGAATGGATGTCAATTGTGGCTTCATATGCGTAATTTGCTTGCATTTTGCGTGACTGTATAAAGGTTTTCTGGGTACGGGTGAACAATAAGTGGTTTATATGTTGTCAAACTGTAGTGCTATCTTGCAATGAAAACACTTTTGGGGTAAAACACTCACGGTTCGTGGTAACGTCATTTGGTATTGGATTTTTGCATCTTTTAATATGGCCGTGGTCCTTGTTTCTGAACTCGTGAATTTCTGAACGTGCGCAGCACGCACAGACAGCATCGTGCCTATATGCGAGCGCACGGCTTTCGTTCTCGGACGACACGGTTTCAATTTCGAGCTCTGTGAGACTAGAGTACAGCCGTGAATTTGGATCTCAACAACAATTTTGTGACGAACTTCGTGCGTTCCAAGTAGGTATGAAAACGGAACAGTAAAATTCCATTCCGTTCCGCTCCGAATACTGTATTCTTCCGATCGTTTCCGAAATATTCGGAATTTCAACGGAATTGGAACGGAAATGAGTACAAGGTGGTTGGAATTGGAATTGGAAATGATTTAAGGATTATTCCGATCATATTTCATATTACCATATTTTGTTTGGAATTATTCCGTTTTATTCCGAACTCAAAGCAATCGGAATAGCCTAGGCAGCCCAACAGCCTAAGCAGGCCTCAAACCCTTCCAAACCCTAGCACAAATACACCTCACGCACAAGTACATGGTGGCTCGTGATGTGCTGAACACCTCACGCACATGTATGATTGACTATGAGACATCACTTGTATGTGGTTCTATGTTGACGTTTAAGCTACAAGTATGTTGTTCAATGTTATTATATTCCGACTTGAAATATCATTTACCGATCGTTCCCAATATATTTTCGTTCCGACTTGTTCGTTTTCGAATGTCCGATTACTCCAATTCCGTTTTCCGATTCCGACTTTTCCGTTTTCGTTTCCGACCGATCAAGGAAATATGAAAGCGGAAATGATTTGGGCATTTTTCCGATCATTTCCGATCGTTTTCATCCCTAGTTCCAAGTGGAACCTAGAGGGCCACAAGCGGGCACCTTGATGCCAGTCATTTTCTTCGAAGAGAGTGAAACTGCAATCACTTGTAGATCGGGTTTGCGCCATGTGAGACGCGTCCCTTTCGCGTTTCTTTTCAACGACTATGGGACCCTAATCATTGTATTTCAAAGTTCATGTTCGAAGCAGATTGATGGATGCTAGCTGACAGGACACGATTGCATCTAGTAAGGTCCATGATAGTTTTTTATCGTGTTAGTTGGGATTGTGCTTTCACCAACATTTCAATTTTTCATAACTACTGTTTCCTGGCTAGGGAAACATTTCTAGTTATCAGCTTCCGATGATCGAGGACAGTGAGAGCTCATTTCAGTAGAAAAGGAAACGCAAATAAAAGATGAGCAGTTCATTGCAGCAAGTAACAGCACCAATGATTGCTTAGCCATAGACTCAAATAAATTTTTAGGTTCCTTTCATCAGTTTTTTTTTTCTCACTCTGAAGAAGTCAAAGTAAATCCCCATTTCCCGGCTTATATAACAGTGAATTTCACAGGAAAAGGTAAAGGCAAGGACAATGATGCAATGTGATGTGATAATTAAAACGGGTGGAGCAACTCGTTTGGTTTCTCAAACCAAGTACAGTGTCGCCCAAATCACACAAGATGACAAGCCGTGCATTGTTATGTTTCTTCCAAACAAAGTCACCACAAATCAAGGCGCTCAACTACCAAAGTAGGAGTATTTATTAGTTTTCTTTTCTCTGCGCCAAGTTTTTTCAGAAACACTACTAAAATGTTGCCAACATCAACAGCATAACCTTGATTGGCACTACTCATTCTCCACCTGGTCAATGGTGTTTCACCTACTTACTCGCTCTTGACCCGTTCGCTCCCTGCTCTGCAAATTTGTCCTCACAAGCAACAAAACCTCTGTTCGGTTCCTTCGATTTCATTCAGCCCTCTCTCTCAGTATCAACTTCCCCTGATCAGACCCGCACGTCCTCTCTCTCTCTCTCTCTCTCTCTCTC
Source organism: Eragrostis nindensis (assembly GCA_012490785.1). NCBI lineage: Eukaryota > Viridiplantae > Streptophyta > Magnoliopsida > Poales > Poaceae > Eragrostis > Eragrostis nindensis. Next base: position 19,728 of record JAAXCT010002326.1, read on the forward strand.
TCTCAGGTGGCGAAGATGGGAGCAAAGGGGGGCTGGCGCCTCGCGGCGGTCCTCCTTGCGTTCGCTTCCCTCTCCTGCCTCCTCTCATTGCCGGTGGCTTTCGCCGCCGAGGTTGCAGAGGTGGCCGGCCAGGCAGCTCATCGGAACACGGAGCGCATCTCAGGTGAGAGGTGACCCCTTCTCGCTCTATTTGGGCCCTACTTCATCATCTTCTTAGGAGACGATTGGAGGGTTAGTAGTTCAGTTTTGTTTGCCTGTGTTGTGAGCAAGGTCAGCTTGGATTAGCTTCTGAACTGGGTTCAGCTCACCGGCCTCACCCCCTCACCCGTGGTTAAAAGTAACAAACAAACAAATAGTTTTGTTTCAAATTGGAATGGATGTTAAGATTATACGAAAAAAATACTCTTCACTTGGAATTCTCTCCAATAGCCTATAAGTGATAGATGCGTACAGCTGACCTCCTAGTGGGTAATCTGCAGAACCTTTGCAGAAATGCAGTGGAAAGACCTACCTGGTACATTTTTTTTTTTTTAGATAATGGAAACCAAAGTTCCCGGCCTCTGCACAGCACGCAGCCCGGTTTTTGTTTGAGATCCATCTTCCTATGAATTTTGGTTCTCGTTCTGTACTGCTTTAATTGTTGTATGTTCAGGTCTGATTGAATTTTGATACACATATAGTCTTTATGTGCCAGTAAAATTTAGTTTAACATTGTGGTCTTTACCCATCAGCCATCAGAATGCTTCTACTTCCTCAAATGTTACACAGCCGATTGCCTGCTCAATCTGCAGAGTACTAATGTCACTGATAGCATCTCTTGCAACCACCATGACGTTGAGGTAGAGAAATTAATTCCAGTGGATGCCTGTGCCATTATGTTTCCATTTAAGGAACAGTTGTCAGACAGAAGTTAGCCCATAAATTTTAAATGTTCCAAAAAGAAATGATAAGGATCAACCAAAGGAATAATTTACTAAGTTATGCCTGGCACCATGAAGATTTGAAAACAAAGATGTTTAAATGCTTCGTTGAAGTTCAAGTAGCCAAATCATGTTCATATGACGCACTGAAAATTTGAACCTCCTAAATTATGTTATTTTGCCAATTTCTCTACATTAGCATTGATGCCTAATTACCATAACTGATTTAATATGGCTGCATAATTGATTCCCTTGGTGATTGTTCCCGAGCTTTATGTATACTGGTTCATAAGGAGGATCTTGCATGCATGTTGTTACAATTTTACTAAGCCAAGAGCGTCCACCTGTAGGAAGTGCTGGTGATGTGCTAGAAGACAATCCTGTCGGAAGGTTAAAGGTTTTTGTGTATGACTTGCCGAGCAAGTACAACAAGAGGATTGTCACAAAGGATGCACGATGCCTCAATCACATGTTCGCTGCTGAGATATTCATGCACCGCTTCTTGGTTTCTAGTGCAGTTCGAACACTCAACCCAGAAGAGGCTGATTGGTTTTACACTCCAGTTTACACTACTTGTGATCTTACTCCTGCTGGACTTCCATTGCCATTCAAGTCTCCAAGGATGATGAGAAGTGCAATCCAATATATTTCAAACAAGTGGCCATTCTGGAATAGAACTGATGGAGCTGACCATTTCTTTGTTGTTCCACATGATTTTGGGGCATGCTTTCACTATCAGGTAAGAACATATTGGTCTTGCCATCTTCTTCCTGCCATCCATCCTTTTAAGTTTTCCACAAAGTAGGAGTTCTGGAAGGGATGTTTGTTCAGGATAGTTTCATTCATTTAGTTGCTATTACTCTGTAGTTATATATGCAATGTTCATCTGCCATTACAGGAAGAAAAGGCTATTGAACGTGGAATTCTTCCAATGCTTCGTCGTGCTACATTGGTTCAGACTTTTGGGCAGAAGAACCATGTCTGCTTGAAGGAGGGTTCTATCATTATACCACCATTTGCACCTCCACAGAAAATGCAGGCTCACTTGATTCCCCCTGATACTCCCCGCTCAATCTTTGTTTACTTCAGGGGCCTATTCTATGACAATGGAAACGACCCTGAGGGTGGGTATTATGCGAGGTAAGTATATACACAGACCTTTTACTGGTGCAGTGATGCTTACACCTTTGATGTCTGCATTGAAGTTGCTAACTTTGGATCGATTTTACACAGGGGTGCCCGAGCCTCGCTGTGGGAGAACTTCAAGAACAACCCACTCTTTGATATCTCTACGGAACATCCTGCCACATACTATGAAGACATGCAGCGCGCAGTCTTCTGCTTGTGTCCATTGGGATGGGCACCATGGAGCCCTAGGTTGGTGGAGGCTGTGGTTTTTGGCTGCATTCCAGTCATCATAGCTGATGACATTGTTCTACCATTTGCTGATGCTATCCCGTGGGAGGAGATTGGTGTTTTTGTTGATGAGGAGGAAGTTCCAAAGCTAGATACAATCCTCACTTCCATTCCAATTGAAGACATTTTAAGGAAGCAAAGATTGCTCGCCAATCCTTCTATGAAGAAAGCCATGTTGTTCCCGCAGCCAGCCCAACCTAGAGACGCTTTCCATCAGATCCTCAACGGCCTTGCTCGGAAGCTGCCACACTCAAAGAGTGTCTATTTGCAGCCCGGCGAGAAGCATCTCAACTGGACAGCCGGTCCTGTGGGGGATCTGAAGCCTTGGTAGCAGGAAAGCTTAACTGTGTGACTAGCCTTTTCCTGTTGCTCATACTGTGAATTTCTGCCTTCTGTGCAGAGCAGATTTACTAAGCTTGTATGTGTTTTGATATCATAGAAATTGGATGCTGATTCTATGGAACAGATTGTAACTCTGCAATTGTGTAAATGGTTAAAGAAATGAATGGTTAATGCGCCACGAAAAAGGAAAAAGGTTACAGAAATGAAATGGGTCTGTTCTTGTGTGAAAGTAACAGTTTGTGATGTTGGCAGACTTGTGCTACAGATTCCACATTGTGCTTGTGCGTACACCTCCACAAGTGTCTGGAACAATTTAGGCTAGCACTAACAATTTACAGGCACGGTTTCTGTTTCAGAAGATTTTCTTTCTTTGAACGTTCTAGGTTACTGGTGCGGTGGCGCCGTAGTGACAGCACTCCGGCCTTACCCTTTGCATCCGCAACCAGGATCTTGGCGAAGGGAAAATTGTAATGAGAGGTTCCTTATCTGTTACACAGTTGCTTTCACCTCTGAATTTTTGTTCTTCTGTACACTGAAATGCACTCTTGTGGAAAAACAATGACACTGGTCCAAAAACTGTGAGGTTCGTATCATACTTGAGACGCTTTCATACTTATATTATATACATCAAATCAGGATGCTTGCAAATCATACTTCAACAAATAGCATTATAATGGAATACAAGACGAAGGTACATTGATCAGATTGTTTACATATACTACATACGAGTCACTAGCCACGACCCTTCAACAATATATGGCCTGCACTCCGGGCATACTAGAAGCTGCATAAATGATCAAGGTAATATATAAGTAGTGGATATATATTTGTAGCATAAGAAATGCCCTTGTTTCCTGTGATGCTTATATATATATATACCGTAAGAGTTTATATACTACTTGTCGGATCCATGGGAAAGCACGTCGGCGGGTGTTCATGCATACGTCTCGGTCTTGCGGCCGCCGGCGACGGCGTACTGTGGGGTGTAGGGCGGCCCGGGCGCCGGCGGCTTGGGTGCAGGCGGCGTGGGCTTGGGTGCAGGAGGCGTGGGCTTAGGCGGCTTGGGCGCGGGCGGTTTGGGCCCCGGCGGCGTGGGCGCGGGCGGCTTGGGCCCCGGCGGCGACGGCGTGAGGCCGCAGCGGATCATGCAGACGACGCTCTTGGAGTCGCAGCTGATGATGCAGAGCGGCAGGTCGGGGCCCTTGCCCATGCACCCGAACGCGCAGCCGAACACCTGCGTGAAGCAGCCAATCATGCACTGCATCATGCCGTTCAGGTCGCCCGGGTCCGCGCCGCCGCCGCCCACCGGCACCGGGGACGACGTCGTCGACGACGGCACGAGCGCCACCGCCGCCGTCTGGTCGCCGCCGAAGGCCACGGGCCTCGCGGCGGCGGACGCCAGGTCGGCGATGCCGGCCAGCGCGACGAGCAGGAGGACGAGGATGCTGCGGGTGAAGCTAGGAGGACGCGCCATGGTCGCCGTAGTCGTGCGTACGTGCATTGAGCTGAGTGATGAGTTTGTGTGTGAGCTGGTGCGTGTTGGTCGGAGGGTTTATATAGGGGTCAAGAAACGACAGAGGGAGTCTGGGAGTGGCGTGTGATGATGGATACTGGGGTTGCGTTTTTGGTGTGTGCCGTGGTTGCTTTTCGGCGCACGCGCACACGCGAGATGGGTGATGGACAAAATACGTACGTTCATTCATGGGAGATGTGTGGTCCGAAAGGGCGTGGGTTCAAACTCTCGTCAAAATACTTTTGCCCTTTTCCGCGGCTCTTTTTTTGTAATTGGGTATATCTTCATATATATATCTTGCTTGATGAGTTTGGCAATGCATAACGGAATTTGTCCAAAGCACACAACGCACGCCGTTGATTCTGTGTACATTCTTCCAAGCTGATTGCGGTAACAGATGAGCAAAATGATCCCGCTCTCGTTTTACCTGAGCGATCACCTTATCTCGGATAAGCTGCATCAACTCTTTTTGCCTCTTTGATGACAAGTTCTCTTTTTGATATGCACAATTCTTTTCCACGATTAGTGGACGCGGAGTCGCCAGACTTATTAGGCCTTCAACGTAACTTGCTCTTGCTTCAGCAGCACCTGTACAGTGAAATTTAACTTATCCATGGATATCGGCCCATCGTGCATGTACCAGCTGTAGTCAAACATGGAATGTTAACAACGAGTGAAATACGATTTGTACATTGATCTTAAACAACTTGGGTTTTCTGTTTGATAAATTCAAAGCATAAACTTTGAATGGAGAATTGTTTCTGTATATAGAGAACTACAGTCAATCAGAGTGTAACGTAGACTTGGATATCGAGATGGGTGCCTTAGCTTCTAAGATTCGCTAACAAAATCAGGTTTATAAATACAGCACAAGCACTTTTTCAATTTTAAAAGTAAATTATGCCATCTTTTCCAAAAGACGAGATGGCCGAGCGGTCTAAGGCGCCAGATTAAGGCTCTGGTCCGAAAGGGCGTGGGTTCAAATCCCACTCTCGTCAATAATTTGTTTTCGATTTTTTGTTATCTGTTTTACCGGGCTGGTCAGCTCACGCAAGCATTTTTAGTTCAACACCGACTGTCTGATCTTGCGCGCATGGACTACATTTACACATGGTTAATTATTGGTTAATGCCTGGTTACATTTTCCCTGCTGATTTAATCACTGGACAAGAAAGGCGCCGCCAGCATACACTGGTGTTAGACGTCTGATCGAATCGAGCGACGGTCCAAGTTTATGAAGACTTTTTTTTTATAGGAGTTTATGAAGACTTTGATAGCCCAGCGCCCGGTGTTGGCCCGGCAAGGATACAAACACAATCACACAGGGAAGTCAGTCTTCACGGAAGTCTCCTGCGTCGTGCAGTAGTGAAACACAGGGAAGTCAGTCTTACGTCGACGGACGGCGGCGTGTCCCGCGGGCACGCGCGCGGGTCGCCGTCTCCGCCCATATATACACGTATACGAACCAGGACATCTGATTCTCGTATCGTGGCGCGCGTTGACTGTGTGTGGTATACGTGCATAATAAATAGTGGAAGTGAAACACCAATGGCGCCGGCGGCGGAAGTATGGGTGGCGGCTGGATCAATTGGAGCCGATCGACGTCCGGCGCGCCGGTGCCGGCGGCGCACAAGCTTCGACGACCTACGCGTACGCCTGGGCGGTGGGCAGCGACGACGACATGCTGAACGCACGACCTACGCACTAGCTTGATGACCGACCAAACACAACGACACGTCGCGTTCGCAGCAGCCAGCAGTAGACCCCTTCGTCGCCGACCTGCCTGCTGGATGCCTCCAGATCGACGTTGCATTAACCTGGGGACCGACGGCGATCGATCGATCGGGGTGAAGACCAACTTGGTCTTGGATGAATCTTCGTTAATTTGATAATTGCGGCATGTCGGCACGCAGATGGGCAAACCCAAACAGCCTCCAACCCAGCAGCCACAGACCATGTGCATTCCTCTTGCCTGCAACCCTACAGGACAAGGCATTAAACGCTTGTTGTGAAATCAGACTGAATGCAACAGTAGCCTCTATTTTTCACCCTCTGAAAGAATATTCTACCTCTCCTGTAAAAGATCCTATCCTCCAAATTCCATTTCGTTGCAACAAGAGACTGTATCAGCTCCTCCATCCCCCCGCGTCACCTCTGGCTCCAATTTGGTTGCCCTCCGCCACCCCTGCTCGGCTCGACGTGCCTCTGCTCTGGCGCCGCCCCTGCTCCGGCTCGACGTGCCCCTGCTCTGGCGCCGCCCCTGCTTCTTCCAGGTGATCAACCAGTCCACGGCGTGCCAGTCCACGGCGTGCCAGAGGAGGCCATGGCGGACATGGAGGTGGCCTGCGCGGACTTCTTCCGGCTGCCCGCGGAGAACGAGGCGAAGGCGGGCTACTACTCGGAGGACACGGAGCGGACCAATCGCCTTTTCTCCAGCACCATGTGTATTTGGAAGCGGAAGCAAATGGAGCAAGAACAAGAATACCAACCCGTGAAGCACGCCGAAGTCGCACCACCAGGCGCACCACCACCCCGTGCCTTTCTCCTGACTCCTGAGTCCTGAGCACTCAGTGAGCAGCAGCACAAGAGATTTTGGTCCACACGCTGCACCGAAGGCAAGATTCAAGGTACTGCATTTCCGAAATTCTTGATTTCTCTTTCTTTTTTCTTTTCGGGAAAACTCTTGTGAGAATAAATTCTTGGAACTATTTCACCAGATGAGGCGCGATGATTTCAGGGACTGCCTCCGCCTCGCCGTCTTCCCCGTCGACTGCACCAGGAGCGGCTGGCCGGAGAAGCCGCCGCGGTTCCGGACGTCCTCGAGCGGTTCGTCGTGCCGACGCGGGGCGTGGGGATGCGCCTCCTGTGGCTGCTGTGCGAGGGCGACGCCGCAGCGGCGGGAGGAGGGGCCTTGCTGGCGGAGAAGCGGGAGGAGGAGTCCCTGGAGCTGCGGCGGGAGGAGGGGCCTTGCTGGGAGTGGGATTTGGCGGACGGATGCCGCCCACTAGATTTGGCGGAGGGGAGGCGGGACCTGGAAGATACCAGGCCATTTACCGGTTGTTGTTGTAGTAGGTGCAGGTGCTTCGATCCTCTAAATTTACGGTCCAGGATTGTTTACAGTGAGCTGTTGCGGTCAGTTTCAGTCGTCAGTGATTTCAATAATAATCTTGCCTTGGACACGTCCCCTTTGCTATGATTTTTTTTTTTTTTTTGGGTGGGGGGATAGGCCTTTTGCTATGAGTTGACGACGCGAAGATGGAAACTGGTATGCTACATATATTGAGGATTTGACAGGGAACACTCGCTCGACTGGCCGCGATTAACGCCCGCCCGGATTGAGCTTCATTCATGTGTTTAACTAGGTCTTTAGGAGATTGAAGAACGCTAGCTAGTTTGTGCAAACTCAAGGGGCGTCATTAGGTGCGAGCTAGGATCGTGACGTCGCATGCCGAAGTAGTGCTTCTTCCGGTTTTCAATTGATGCTGACGTTAGGATCGATAACAGGGAAAAAGAGTTACAGGGATCAATCTCCTCGTGCAATTTTCTTATTTTAGCTGTAACATCATTGTCATATTAGTATAATGCAATATTTGTGGTTGAAAGAAGGTACTAGTAAAACAAAGAACAAAACAAGATGATGCAATTGAGACAACCAAATAGTTCACTGGCTGTTACGCTCGGCTTATTTTGGAGTCGTATGCTACACTTTTATTATTTGGTTGTCAAAATCTATATATGCCGATGTGACTGGTTCTATATTGCACCTGAGACTAGAGTACTCCCACTATGCGATTAGACTACTACTCTCTCACTTTTGAAAGATCATACTTGTCATAACTGCCACAGGCACGTACGATCGTGCTAGGTTACCATGAGTCCATGATGCACGCTCAATGCTGAAAATATTAATTCCATCAGCTATTGAGATTCTTTAGACCAAGAAGTGCCATCAACAAATTCAACTGATCTGTACTATGTGAGCCATAATCCACAGCTAGCTATAAAGTTGTTCATATCCCCTACAGATAACGCAATAGATAACCTCTCCAAAGGACTAGCTATAACATCTCCATGATACCTGAAGACATGGACACCATATATGACATGAAACTAAATGGTCTCGACCATGAATGGGGACAAAACTTAAGATCTCCAATGGAACCAACACACAAACAATGGAGAGGTTTAGTTAGTGCACTTCAAACATATATTATATAGCACAATCAAGTGAGGCCTAACTGAAAGTGCAACATTGTTTTCTTCTTAGAATAAAATAAAAATGCATATGCACCTAGCTTAAATAAACATATTGTATTGTGTGGCAGGAACTTGTTTATTAGGCATATATTCAAATATATATTTAGTTATTTTAATACGTAGTATTGAATGTGTCTCACAGTTTATCCTTGACTAACATACTGGGTATCAACCTCACAGTACAACTACTGGAATACCCTTTTTTTTTCAGGGCACAGATTATGTTTCAATTATCTAAGAATGTACACTTCAAAGTTGGACCCAACTATAATTAACCTACCATTAAAGTCATGAGAAGATTCCCGATCAGGGGAGAACGAGATTCCTTCAGTTTGTGTTGAATAATAATATGCTAAGAATCCAAGTACAACTTCACATTATTTGAAATCAACAATTATACATAGCATCAACAAGCTTATGATCCCTCTCCCCATACGAAGTTTCTTATTGCTATTATAAGTAGATAAATTAAAATAGAGTTGACTAGAGGTTTCATGTGAGGGACTGTGTTTTACCCCATAAGCAGTATGAGAACATTGCTCTCATGTATTCACTTCACTGTCTTTGCATGATCGTTTGGAAAACTTTGTTAAGATTTAAAATGCTTAACTGCAGTACTGTAGGCTGTAGTTAGGTATCTTGAGCTCAATAATTCTGTGATTTATTAATAAAGAAGTGGTTTCCCTAGCTAGGAATAACGTAACCGAGTCCTGGATATAGATGACGAAGAAGGCAAAATTAATGAGGACCGGCTCGGATTTTCTGTCCAGCTCGTCATCATCTACACACACACACACACACACACCAGCTACTAGGATGAAACTTGCGCACAAGCATATCCTTTTCTTATCTACACACACCAGCTACAGAGTAGTAGTATATCAGTAGAATTATATCTAACCATTGGGACCGGCACCATGACATGGCACAACAAAATGGATCAATCAAACTAAATGATGCATCCAAGCTGTGCAGCAATAATTTGCGTGTTGTTGTCCTATCCTATTTCCTATCTTGTGTCTACAATAGGGCTGGACTACCGAGCCAGCTCGGCTCGGCTCGGCTCGGCTCGGTCCAGCTCGTTAGGATAACGAGCTGGCTCGACTTGGCTCGTTATACTAACGAGCTGAAACGCTGGCTCGGCTCGGCTCGTTACGAGCTCGAGCTGGCTCGCAAGCCAGCTCGCTAAGCTCGCCGCCACTCGCCTCCAGCACCTTCGCCGCGACATGAGGAAGAAGACGATGACCACGTCTTCGGGTACATCTTCATGCCTTTGAGCACGACAGTGCGCCGGGCGGGGAGGCGAAGGCTGGCATCGCGGAGGTCGTCGTGACCGAGAAGGGACGGGGCCGGTGACATGGAGGAACGGCAGAGAGGGAGCCGTTCCCACCGCGTGAGGGGAGGAGCGGGAGGGGCAGCATCACCGCATGAGGTAAAGGAGGGCGGTGAGGGAGCAGAGTGATGGGCCAGCGAGGCAGGCGACGCAGCTCGCGGACGGAGCGAGGCAAGCAGTGCGGTGGGGACTGGGGAGGCGGCGAGGTGCGGCGGCGGCGCGATTCATGAAATGGATAAGGTGTGGAGAGAGAGGAGGGGTGCTGGTCCTTGCTTTCGTCAATGGGCTTGTTTAGCTCGCGAGGGTGCTGGGTCTGCTAGGACTTGCTGGCTCGTTTGGCTCATGAGCGGCTCGCGAGCTAGCTCGAGCCAGCTCGTTAAACATAACAAGCTACAAACCTGGCTCGGCTCGCTAGAAAAAGTGAACGAGCCGAGCCGAGCCAGTCGCGAGCCAAGCCGAGCTAACGAGCCACGAGCTTTTCGTCCAGCCCTAGTCTACAATGAGCATCTATCTGCCGATTTGTTAGGCTGAGTCGGAAGGATGTTACTAGCGGTAGGCAGCACGGAAGCACGACACACATTTCAACATCAACAGAGATATAGTAGCATATCTAAGAAATTTAGCTAGATCTGGACTATAGTCTAGCTCTTTAATTTTGCTCTGTCTCCTCCGGTCCTCCTCACCACGTGTTTACTTAATTTCCTTATTTAAGCATAAATCAATCTGGTGAGTCAGGCACTAAAAACTATGGCCCTGACAGAAGGTTCAGCATGCCATCACACGCCAGTGTCCAATGCTCACAAAATCATAGTAGTATATACATCTAGGATTTCGGCATCGAAAGTAGTAGTACAAAAGCATTGGCGATTTTTTTTCGTAAGTACGAGCGGGTACAATTGCCATATAGGAGTATGTCACTAAACAAGGTAGTGCGTCATAATAACTACTAAAAGAATTTAGGTCCATCTGAAACTTCAAATGTTTCACGTAGGTTTGCTTCTCGAATGTGTAATAACGCCAAGTTGGTCACTATCTACCTCCGTCCATATGATATGTACATTTGAAAGTGACTACACAATGGAGAAATCATAAATTTCAGAAAGGGTTTGATTTGGTCTCACAACACGTGTGTATCTTGTTTGTCGTGTTTATGCTGATCGTGCATCCATCATCTTTCTTGTGATCGAGGAGCGTCATTGTTTTATCTATCTCTGTGCGGTAAGTAATTTTTGTTTTCGAAAGGTTGAAAGGTAGGGCAAAAACATAAACTTCATTTCGTGCCGATCTTGTCCTCTTGGACAAAGCCTCCTCGCGCTTGGTGCAAGAGAGGAAGACGTTGGTTGAGGAGAGGCAATAAAGAAGTGGCGGTCCGGTCGTGGGGGCAAAATCTCGTTATGCACTCACTCTGTGTTTTTTTTTATTTGCTGACGTTTAATAACCCAATTCAAATAGGTAATTAGATATTGAATATACGTGTTGACGTTGGTAATTAAACCGCTTCAAAAACTCGGGAAAAGTTCATGATCCAATGAAATGTTATATGATGCTTTGTTTATAACGCAGGAAAGTTCAATTCCCGTAAGAATGGAGAAGAAATCCTCCATTCCAAATAGGGCCTAAATGGTTTATATTTTGAAGATTCTTTCAACTAACCAGTACTACTACTATCCAATTCCCTAGTGAAGCAGTATGTCGGCTCAAGGTACATTCCAGTTTCAGCTTACGGTGCTTTGACGGTATCTTACCCCATATTTACTGACCGATTTTATCCACGAGGAAGAACCAGAAACAGAGCACGTTGGTTCCAATTATGGGGTCGGGCTGGGAGACGGTCGCGGGCGGTCGGTGGTGGCCAAGGCGATGACAGCGGCAATGGCACCCCGGGTCACCTTGCCCTCTCTCCCATCCTCGCGCCCATAAATGGCGGCACGAACCAAGTGCGCGCCATTTATAGCGCGCATCGCCGCTGCCCGCAGTCAGCCCCCCTCCTCCCTCTACGAGCCTCGCGAGCCAATCGCCCATCCACCCTGTTCCTCGTTTCTCTTTGCTTTACCACGAAAACGTCAGCCAAGCGCCCGGCTTTTCTTCTCTTTGGGGGATAAGATCGTGGCGTCATTGCCGCCATCACCCTCCCGTCGCGTCGCGTCTCGGACTGGCAGGCCTTGCTCTGCCTCCTCCCCCTCATCCTCCTTGTCCGGTCCCTTTTTGATTCTTCTTGCTGTTTATATAAAGCAAGGTTAGTGTGTGTTTGCCTTTCCTGTCGCTGCGGCTCTGTCTTCTTCTCGCCGTTTCCATCCCCTCCATTCCTGCGGCTCCGAGTGGTGGTTTGGGTCGTTCTCTCACATGTCCGTCGTTGCCTGCAAGTGCGCAGCCACCATGTCGTCCGACAAGATGGCCGCCAGGAAGGGCCGGCTCAGGCAGCGTTACGACAACGACCACCGCCTCGTCGCAGGGTCAGTGCCTTTTCTTTTCTTTCGATGATTCTAGGAGTCTGAAATGCAATCCAACTGCGGCGACGACGTCCTTCCTTGTCTCGCGTCCATTTCTTGCTCTTCTTTCTGATGAACTCTGTTAATTCCTTTTGGGTTCTCATGGAGGTGCTGTGCAGGTGCGTGCCGTACCGGGTGAAGAAGGATGACGAGGGCAACCCCTGCAGCAGCCCCGGCGGCGACGACGACGCGGCGCAGGTGGAGGTGCTCATGATCTCCACGCCCAACCGGAACGACATGGTCTTCCCCAAGGTGACCACCGCAGCAACTGAACCAGCATTCGATCAGCGTGGCTAAATTAAAGAACAAGTTCAGTTCGTCTGGTTTCTTTAAATCTGAACATGCCGTTCTGATCGGCAGGGCGGGTGGGAGGACGACGAGGACGTCTACCAGGCGGCGTGCCGCGAGGCCATGGAGGAGGCCGGCGTCAAGGGCATCATCGACGTAAGCACCGTGCCATCGATTTAAGTGCTGTTTTACTTGCTGCTATCTAACGGCATTCCGCAAACATTCGCGGTTCCGGCCTCTGAACTCCATTGCTCTGAAAGCCATTAGATTTATTTCTTCTAGAGCATGTCATTATACAAAATGATGCTGACCTACGTAGTGATGTTGCTCCCTGCCTTGTTGCGTGATAAGTGCCTGAAATGTCTGAATCCCGAAAGGTCTGCTGTCGACCGCAGCAAGAAAACGCCTATTCTGTGTCGTTTCGCAGGGGAAATGTCTGATCTCAGCAGTAATTTAACGCCGCAATTTGGAGCTATCGTCCCATTGATTTTGTCACCTCGAAAGCTAATGAATGGTAATTTTGGGCGAGGCTAGCACCTCCAATCAGACAGTTTAAATTAATTAACCACTATAGGTTGACAGTGACCATGCATGACAGGGACAGAGAGGTTTCTCTGCAGGCATAGAGCTCTGCTCTAGCAATAGCAACAGCAGCATCAGCTCATTTGATGGTATGCAAAACGTTAGTGTTCGAAACTAACAAACCAAATTAATATTGCAGCGTGCAATGAGTTAGGAGGGGATAAATCGTATCATCACCTGCATTTTATAAGGTGATATCCCCTAAATCATTGTGATTTTCTAGTTGGCGAAGATCCCGGTGTAAACTGTATTATTGTTTCCCCCCTATTTCTGCCATACTTCGTTCCTTGGCCGGCTTGTGGTTGGAATTTAATTTCCTACGGATCCTGAGTCAATAGGCTGTTATTTTTATCCCCTGGTGCATACATGATCCCAACCACTATGCATGTGGCGTGTTTCCTACTTGCCCTACAGTGCCCCCCTGCACCTCTCTAATCAGTCTTGCGTTGCTGAAGTTATGTCATTAATGTTATTGTTCCTCAATTCAACTCTGCGAGGTTTGAATATATTTCTGCTGCTTATTTGATTCAGAACCTTTATGGATCATGCAACTTGCAGCAATCACAAACTTGTTGAATATTACTAAGAGTGCTAGCTAATATAGTTACTGACCGTTGCCATTGCTGCACCAGAGCTCTGCCTTGGGACACTGGGTGTTCAAGAGCAAGAGCAGCCAGACCAGCAACAGCCCCAGGGGAGCTTGCAAGGGCTACATCTTCGCCATGGAGGTCACCGAGGAGCTCGAGTCATGGCCGGAGCAGGCCACACACAACCGGCGATGGGTGAGTAGCCTAATGGTGGCAGTGGCAATGCCGATTCCAACACCTGAGGATTCAGAAAGTAACCTGACAAGCGTCATACTGCTGTTGATCCATGATCAATGTAACAGGTCTCAGCGGCCGAAGCCTACCAGCTCTGCCGGTACGACTGGATGCGCGAGGCTCTCACGGCGCTGCTGGAGCGGCTATCGGTTATCGAGCCGGTGGCGGCGGCCGGGGCGGCGGCGCAGGAGTTGACCGACCAGGCCGGCATGTACATGATGCTTCAGGCGACCTCGGACGGCGCGGTTGCGCTGTGCTGATGGCCGTTGACGATGCTGCTGCTGTGGATAACTGATGAATGCAGCCAGTTAGCTGTCTCTCTCCTACCTTCAACTGCAGGCATGGCAACCATAAGAACAAAATCAGATTCTCTAATCACTCGTTTAGACCACCCCCTTCTCTTTTAAGAGCAGTTAGTGATGAGTCTTAAGTGTCGTCCAGTAACAACTGCACACTGTCGCGTGTGGCATGATCCCTCAATCGCAGGCATTTCCATCCACAAGTAACATGGTATTGGTTGGCTTCATCAGAAGTTAGGGCGAAACTGTCCATTTGCATGATCAATCCGATGCCTGCTGATTACTGAGGGTTCATGTGTATTCTTTTGTCGTGTATACTATGTGAAAGTGGCATGGCGACTTGTCCATGCCTTGTGTCTGTAAATGCCCTTAATATCCTCACATGGACTTCTTTGCTGTGATGAAATGTTGTGAATAGACCGAGTTACTTCTCCTTCTTCACTTTCCAAAAACAGTCAGTGTAGCCTTTTTCATGCTTAAATGCAATCTGCAAGGCTAGGTGAACTTGCCAAGTTTTTGACGTTTTGGAGTTGGAGGGAAAGGTAAATTAGTGTAGGAGAACAAATGAAGGACACGGTTGATTGCTTTGACAGTGCCAATAGAACATGATGATCAGCCGGCACATCTTTGACGATATGAAGCGAATGAACATGCTAAATGAGGTGTAACACTGTTAAATTCTGATGTAAACCAATATAATCCACTCAAGTAAGGTTTTTCAAGTAGGCATTCGCTACCTCCGTTTGACATGGTCATTCTGATGTAAACCAATATAATCCACTCAAGTAAGGTTTTTCAAGTAGGCATTCGCTACTCCCTCCGTCCCAAAATAATTATCGTTTTAGCTCTCGGCACGTAGATTAACAAAAATTGGTAAAAGTAGGTGCGCAGAAAACAAGGAGGAGAGAGATAGAGATAGAGGTGTATTGGGAAGAAAAAAAGGTGCATCGGGAAGTGATAATGACAATTATTTTGGAAAAATTAGATGAGAGTAGGATGCCAAGTAAATTGGGACGGAGGAGTACCTCCGTTTGACAGGGTCATTCACTGCTTTTTTTTTTCTTGCGACAATTCACTGGGCTCATAGAACCCCAGCAGGCCTGAGTTTCACATATCTTGGCCCCCAAGTTTCGGTGGGAAGAATATACGGCCCAGATGCCGGCCCACGAGGGCTCCACCACATACTCAGTGACGACTGGGTAGGGTTTTAAGCGCTTCCCCTTGCGCCGCCGCCTCCCACCTCCTCTCCTCTCGTTCTCAAAAAAAAAAAAAAAAAAAAAAAACCTCCTCTCCTCTCGCCTCATTCCATTCTCCTCCTGGGATCGGGAGGCGGCTCTCCCCCAACCCAAAGGTGAGTGACCTCGTCCGCATCTTCTCCTTCCTAGCATCAGCTTCATCTCCGGGTTCGTGTATGCTTTGCTGGTTGATGCGTCCATGGTTGCTGGCCGATTGGTTCGCCTAGTTCTAGTCTATCCAGACCCATTTGGTTTCCCTTTCGTGTCGGGAGGTGTTGTGCGTTGTCTAGGGTTGATTTCGTGAGCTTTCGAGGTAGATTAGCGTGCGCCGATTTCGTTTTGGTTGGTTCAGTATCATAGTTGACTTATCTATGTTGATGTTTCGGTTGTGTTCATCAATTTCGTATCGGCGGAGATCCCTTGAATTCACTCGCTAGGGCATATCAGAGGCTTTGCTTGCGTAGATCTGTTGTGCCTGCTCGGTCTTGTGAGCTTGTGGGTTCCTGTAGTTATCCTGCCTGGCTTTAGGTTCGTGTAGTCATCAACTTCTCTCTGTCTCACGGATTTATGTTTGTGTAGTTATCTTGCGTGGCTTTGTGGGTTCCTGCACAAGTTTTTGTGTAGTCACAAATCTTTGTGGATTTATGTGATTCCCTCGGAATTCAGAGCCGATCTGTTCGCTGTGAAGCTCTACTGCTTAGCTAGTCACCCTGGACTGTTGTTGTATTCTAACTAGGCTCTTTTTTGTGTGTTTGGAACAGGAATTTGTACCGTGATATTCAAAGGCAGTCAAGATGGTGAAGTTTACCGCGGAAGAGCTCCGCAGGATCATGGACAAGAAGAACAACATCCGTAACATGTCTGTCATTGCCCATGTCGATCATGGTATGTCCCAGTCTCCCAGAAGAGCAATCACTATCTCTATTGATGGTTTATTATACATGTGCAACCTACATGATTTGTTTCATTGTTTGTGACTATGCTGGTAACACCTGCGCTGCTAATTTGTGTACTGTACTACTGCTTATCTGTTTGGATTGAGTTAATTGTTCTGTTTTCCTACGACACCTATGTTATTATATCTTCTGCACAATAATGATTTTTCCTTGGCTAGGCATGGTAGCCCATTTAATTGTCAAACTTGCGCTTGACTGTTAATATCTTCTATATCATTGTAATCTCTTATGTGTTTTACTTGACTTGTTGCAATATTAATCTTGTAAACTTCAATGCTTGTTGACTAATCCCATTTTTTATCCCTATGTATTCCGTATGTATGCATTTTTTGTGCCTTTCATCCTGTCACTGTTATATTGGTCTAACAATGGTTCATGATTTTGCTTAATACTCCCTCCTTCCCACAAAGCTTGTCGTTCTGGCCGCTTTCACGGATTCCAATACGTTTTGCAAAATGACGCTGCTGCCCCTGGACGACGCGTGAGGTGTCTGGTGGAAACGAGAGCGCGTGCGGCTGTGTGGGCCCACTACAGAACGCATCTCTAGAGGAGAGCCGAAGCGCAACGACGGTTTTCGTCTTCTCCGCCGTGGATCTTCGCTAGGAGCTTGGGGACTGAGAGCCACTCCTTCGCCCGCCGTGGACCTCGACCACCCGTAGCCGCCGCCGTGAAGCTCCACCAAGGGCGCAGCTCCTCCGCCGAGGGGCGCAGCTCCTCCGCCCGTCGTGGATTTTGAGATCTGGCCATCCGGGAGCCGCTACTCCACCCACCCACCATGGAGCTCAACCAGACGGAGTCGCTCCGCGGCGAGGGAGCCTTGCGGCGGCAGGCGGCAGGGTCGGCCGCGACGGAGCTCGACGATGGCTCGCGACGTGGCAGGATTGGCGACGGGGTTGTGCACTTCGGCGACTGGGCCGGCGCCTGGCGGGCAGAGGACCTCCTCGCCGAAGCGCATGGCGAGCGTCTCCTCTGCTCCAGCTCCGCCCTGCGCGAGCTCCGCGCCGTCGGGCCGAGTGCGAGCACTGCCCCGCGCGAGCTCCGCGCCATCGGGCCGAGCGCTCGCACCGCCGGGCCAAGCGCTCGCACCGCCGCGTCTCCCCTCCGTTGCCTTGCCTGCGCATTCGCCGTGCACCGTCACTTCTCGCTGCCGCCACCCATCACCACCTCGTCTGAGCTGAGCACATGCCCATCCCGCCGCCATGCAGATCGAGAAGGACCACCGGGAGAGAGCGATTCGCTATCGAGTCTCGAGACTCTCGAGAGAGGCCGAGAAGGCTCCCGTTTGTTTTCTTTTTTTTCTATTTCTTTTTTTGTTTGTTTGTGTGTGTTTGCAGTAGGAGTCTGTGTCTCCTCGTGACATGCGCGGGCCTGAAGATAGTGGACCCAGTGACAGCGCGACAAGCTTTGAGGGAAAAAAGTTGTTGGCCAGAACGACAAGCTTTGTGGGAAGGAGGGAGTATCTGGTTTGCATAAACAGCTACTGGTATGTTAATATGTTTTGGATTTGGAAATGTTATGTGCTAACTTTCAGCATTATTTTCTCTTTGCAGGCAAATCTACGTTGACAGATTCTCTCGTGGCAGCGGCTGGAATTATTGCCCAGGAAGTTGCTGGTGATGTCCGCATGACTGATACTCGTGCAGATGAAGCAGAACGTGGTATCACCATCAAATCCACGGGTATCTCTCTTTACTATGAGATGACTGATGAGTCACTGAAGACGTACAAGGGTTCGAGAGATGGGAATGAATACTTGATCAACCTTATCGATTCACCTGGGCACGTCGACTTTTCCTCTGAAGTCACGGCTGCTCTTCGGATCACTGATGGTGCTCTGGTGGTGGTTGACTGCATTGAGGGTGTCTGCGTTCAAACTGAAACTGTGCTGCGCCAAGCCCTCGGTGAGAGGATTAGGCCTGTCCTGACAGTGAACAAGATGGACAGGTGCTTCCTCGAGCTTCAGGTTGACGGTGAGGAAGCCTATCAGACCTTCTCCCGTGTTATTGAAAATGCCAATGTCATCATGGCGACATATGAAGATAAGCTCCTTGGTGACGTCCAAGTGTACCCTGAGAAAGGAACTGTTGCTTTCTCTGCTGGTCTGCACGGCTGGGCCTTTACCCTGACAAACTTTGCCAAGATGTATGCATCCAAGTTCGGAGTTGATGAAACCAAGATGATGGAGAGGCTTTGGGGTGAGAACTTCTTTGACCCAAGCACAAAGAAATGGACCACCAAGAACACTGGCTCCCCTACTTGCAAGAGGGGATTTGTTCAGTTCTGCTATGAGCCAATCAAGCAAATCATCAACACCTGCATGAATGACCAGAAGGACAAACTGTGGCCCATGCTGCAAAAGCTTAACGTAACGATGAAGTCTGATGAGAAGGAGCTGATGGGCAAGGCTCTGATGAAGCGTGTCATGCAAACCTGGCTTCCTGCTAGTACTGCTCTTCTTGAGATGATGATATTCCACCTTCCCTCTCCAGCAACAGCACAGAGGTATCGTGTGGAGAACTTGTACGAGGGGCCCCTTGATGATGTTTATGCCACAGCTATCAGAAACTGTGATCCAGAGGGTCCTCTTATGCTGTATGTTTCCAAGATGATTCCCGCATCTGACAAGGGTAGGTTCTTTGCCTTTGGGCGTGTCTTCTCCGGGAGGGTTGCTACTGGTATGAAGGTTCGGATCATGGGTCCCAACTATGTCCCCGGCCAGAAGAAGGATCTGTATGTCAAGAGTGTGCAGCGTACCGTTATCTGGATGGGAAAGAAACAAGAGTCTGTGGAGGATGTTCCTTGTGGTAACACTGTTGCCATGGTTGGTCTGGACCAGTTCATTACAAAGAACGCTACACTGACAAACGAGAAGGAAGTTGATGCCTGCCCAATCAGAGCAATGAAGTTCTCTGTGTCCCCAGTTGTGCGTGTTGCTGTCCAGTGCAAGGTTGCTTCTGATCTTCCAAAGCTTGTTGAAGGTTTGAAGCGTTTGGCCAAGTCAGACCCTATGGTTCTCTGTACAATTGAGGAGTCTGGTGAGCACATTATTGCTGGAGCTGGCGAGCTTCATCTTGAAATCTGTTTGAAGGATCTGCAGGAAGACTTCATGGGTGGTGCTGAAATTATTGTTTCCCCTCCTGTTGTGTCCTTCCGTGAGACTGTTCTGGAGAAGTCTTGCCGCACTGTTATGAGCAAGTCTCCCAACAAGCACAACCGTCTTTACATGGAAGCTCGCCCCTTGGAGGAAGGACTTGCTGAGGCCATCGATGATGGTCGCATCGGCCCTCGTGATGATCCTAAGGTGCGCTCCAAGATTCTTTCGGAGGAGTTCGGGTGGGACAAGGATCTTGCCAAGAAAATCTGGTGCTTTGGTCCTGAAACAACTGGCCCAAACATGGTTGTTGATATGTGTAAGGGAGTGCAGTACCTTAATGAAATCAAGGACTCCGTTGTGGCTGGCTTCCAGTGGGCGTCCAAGGAGGGTGCACTGGCTGAGGAGAACATGCGTGGCATTTGCTTTGAGGTTTGTGATGTTGTTCTCCATGCTGATGCTATTCACAGGGGTGGTGGTCAGGTTATCCCTACTGCTAGGAGGGTCATCTATGCTTCTCAACTCACGGCTAAGCCAAGGCTGCTGGAGCCTGTTTACCTTGTTGAGATCCAGGCTCCTGAGAATGCTCTTGGTGGCATTTACGGTGTTCTGAACCAGAAGAGAGGCCATGTGTTTGAGGAGATGCAGAGGCCTGGTACCCCACTATACAACATCAAGGCCTACCTCCCTGTTATCGAGTCCTTTGGGTTCTCAAGCACACTCAGGGCTGCAACCTCTGGCCAGGCGTTCCCTCAGTGTGTGTTTGACCATTGGGACATGATGTCGTCTGATCCTTTGGAGGCGGGCTCGCAGGCGGCACAGCTGGTCTTGGATATTCGCAAGAGGAAGGGGCTGAAGGAGCAGATGACCCCTCTGTCTGAGTTCGAGGACAAGCTCTAGATCTTCTATCGAATGTGTTTTGCTGTTCCGGCCAGTTACCCTATAATGTTCAACCTTCTCTTTCGTTGGGAGAAGTTCCTTTTGTTAGTTTTTATTTCATGAGTTGTCGGAATGCATGTGACAATATGGTTGTAGTGCGCTACTGGAACTACATTTTGCTGTCTTTCATGGTGTAACAGATGTAAAACATAGCTGGAACCTCTTGTGGTTAACCGGCAGATTATTCTGTGCTATCAGTTCGATCTGAGCGCTATACATCATGCGATGTTTCTACCTGTTGTTGGTTGTCGTGTTTTCTGTCCTTAAGCCTTCTGTTCGCTTTAGTATTGCACCTCATATCTCTGATGTTTTGAGACTTGAATTATCTCTTGGCTTTTGAGACTGTCCCATGATATATTGCGGTCTTATTATCTTACTGTTCCTACTATTGTTTTACTGTTCATTCGCTTCAGTTAATCGTGGGCGTCGGGTCTGTGAGGCTGTGATGCAGAGCGACCGCACAGGGAATTTCTGCCCTGCCTCCGCGCATCCACTGAATTCCTTGGGGTCCTCTCCTCCAGCTCCGCCGCCACCCTTCAGGCCAAACTGTTACAGTTGCAGGGAAGGGAACTCGGCTTCTAACGAGTACATGGACATGGCAAAAGAGCCTTCTGACGCGCTGTGCCAGTTAGATGCTCGCATTCTCCATGCCGCCATCAGCTGTGACCTGCGGCATACGAGGTAAATGGGTTCATTTCTGGCTGTTGCTTGCTCTGGTCATATTTTGCTCTGACTCGGATTCTCGGAACAAAAATACCGCTTCGTCAGAATTCTACTTTGCTACTCGGTGGCACGATGAAGTACAGTTTAAGCAATTTATTGGTTTGAGGAGCAGGTTATTGCGCGTCGTGGCCTGCGCTGGCGAGATGGAAGAAGCTGAGCCGCCGCTACAAGGCCACCAATTCCGTCCGGCCGACCGCTAGGGCCCCATGCTTCCCAGGCTCCCTTCTGTTCCCTGCGCCTCGGAGAGAGGGGACGGTGGGCACGATGCATCGGCTATGGTGCTGGTGGCCACTGTTGCCGATGATTCATCTACTCTTAAAATGGTTCGTCCCCCTCCCTGCTTTCACCTCTCCTCCTTTCCCCGGGTGCAGATCTGTCATATTTATAGTGTTGCAAGATAATTTCTTTTATTTTGGTCTCTAGTGCAAAATTCAGTCGGATTTGGATGCATCCTTCTTGATGATTATTAATAGTGCACAACAATGCAGTGATTTCATTTTGCAACTATACTGATGGTGTCCCTTCTGTGCTATGGACTGTGATTGATGTTGATCATATCTAAACAGATTGCCTCTTCCTTCCCGACATTATTTCTTTACCCTGAAACATTTATGCAGTCCAATATGCCATTGGTTTTAGAGAGAAAGCAACTAATGTAACTACTCTAAGCTCCATCAGAACCAAATGGAAGGCTTTCTGACTATGGGACTGGACACTGCCTTTTTATATCTCATACATATTACGAATAGGCATCCGTATTGTGCCCAATTTAGGATCGAATAATCCGGGGAAAAAAACCCAATTGCTGCACTTACGAATAGGCTTCTCTGTTGTTCCATGCAGAAACTAAATGAGTGCTTCATCCCAAGCATCACATAGCTTCCCAAAGCAAGCAGGCGCACTGAAGAGATTATGATTCGGAGAGGACATTCTTTTCCATGCTCAGGAGTTCAGTAAGCCCCTCAAATGATGTTTTCTCGGAACCAGCTGATGACTGGAGGTAGGAGAGCACAACTAATTCAATCATATGGAAAGTTTTTTTGGCAGGGTTCGTTTCATCTGCCTGCCAAGTGCGGGCGAGTGCCTCAATGCAAGGTGAGATTTTTAGCCTTCAGATTCCAGCTTTCAACATCAAGTTGGTGATATGCAAATATTTGTGCAACAGTTCTTTCGTGGAATATCAGCTGTCCCAAACTCCCAATTGCTGTATACCTTGGATTAGAATTGATAATTAACCTATAAACATAAATGGTGCCTTCTGCTATGATGAGACCTCAGTTCTAGGATATACTGTCCTTTGTGGGTAGGGTAAAAAGGTTATCCTGATGTTCTGTTAGCATGGATTCTTTTACTAATATTTGACATGATTAGAAGAGCAGATTTTGCGAGATTAATATTCCAGATTTTGCAATCTGTTGCTACCCAGTCTCTTAATTTGTTATCGCCTGCAGCAAATGATGATTCAGTGAATCTAAGATCAGTAGTATTCAGATAGTTAACTGCATGTATATGATGCCTATCTTTGTATACTTCGTTTATGATTTATGCTCTATGTTTCAGCCCTTCTTACTTTTATATATTTTTTGATGTCTTTCTTACTTCTACTATATGATATTACATACATATCAGCCTTCCAATTTGACGTTGCATTGAGATATCGTGGATTTTCTCCGGTCATTTTTGTTATCCGGTTACTTGCAGCTCTAGCAGTTGAATATAAATTGGTTAAAAACTACCATTTGAGATTGCTTGATACGGATGGCAGCTGATACATAGCCTAAGAGTCAGGGCATTGCTGAAATAGGTTTATATGTATCACATGATGTTTTTAAAATCATGCTTTTTGTTGGACACCAAATTTATATTTTGGTGACTAACCTGTTTTGTGTGCCGCAGGCTGGCCATCTGAACTAAATTTGGCATTGTCATCATCCACCTGCTCAGGGGAAAGTGTTCTTTTCTCATGTCTCGGCTAAGGTTCTTCATACGTTTTTTTTAATTATTTTGCGTATTTATTATTACAAATCCCCTCCTATTTAGTTAGTCTCTTAGAGTTAGACTATACAGATACTTATAGCTTCACGCTTACTATTGACTGCTTCTCTGAATTCTCTCCTTTCTATTTTGCAACATGCTGCTTTGCGCAGACGACTGCTTCACTAATTTTAGTTGCTAGATCAATGAAAATTTCCTTTCGGCAGTTAGTTTCTGTCACCGTTCACTTCTGGATTGCATCTATTCTTCATAAAATTTAGTCTTCTTAATCTGCAGGAGGTTCACTCATTGTTTATGTTTTATAGAGTGTTCATTTGTTCAGACGTAGGTCTGCGAAGGTTGGACGATAGTTACATCAATATGGAAGTAAAGAGTGCGAGGCAGGCTTGAATTGGGTATTCCTTTTGGAAGTGACGCTGTTTGCTGCCTGTGATTACTGATTACTATCTGTTTTATGTTGGTTTCAGCCGCACTCCAGTGCCTGATGAGAAAGTTTATCGCAATGGTACCTTATAGTCTTATACCCAAGCAAACAGTACCTTATATTTTTGTTGCAGTCAGTGCCTCGGTGAATGCAGCGCCAACACTGTTATATCGAAAGAAAGACAAAGCTCCTGTATATGTACATTTAAATGTAAATTCTGCGTAATATGCCTTGGTGAACCAGCAGACTCTGCTCTTCTGTATCGTGTACATGTAAATCCTTGCATCTTGACCTGAACTTAATCCATTGTATTTAAATCTTTAGAATTTATTCGTTCAGATCAGGAGAACTTTTGAAAATATTGTTTTGAACTATTTGATGCAACATTTTGTTGATATCCGGATGTAATATGCATGTAAGTCATGCATCCTCCTCTCGCTTCATATTACTAATTTCGCTTTCACCACACCTGGTCGATTTTCTGGCTTATGGAGGGAGGAGTTTTTTTTTTTTTTTTTTTTTTTTTTTGGGGCATGGATTCCGGCCGAAGACGAAGCCCCAGTGGATATCCGGAGGAGGGGGGAGGCGGCAAGGTGGTGTACATGGAGAAAAGCAAAAAGGTCTTGCCTATCTAGACCTTGAAGATGATTGGCCGGACGGCGACATAGTTATTATGCAGTAAGCTGAAATGTAGCACACACCATAGTTTTTAGCCTTGACCCTTATTTTAAATTAAGTTGTGAAAAGAGTACAAGTTTTTTTTGAGACCGCGCCTCTTTTTTTTTAAGATAATAGGAAAAAAAAGTCCCAGCCTTACCTGACACTGTGCCTCATAGTTAAGTCACCATGCTGTGATTTGTCGTTAACTTCGCAAGTGGAACTGGAGAGTAAATAAAGTATCAAAAGATAACAGCAAAATAAACAGAAGACCTATTGAGGAGAAGCGAAGCGAAGGAAACAGGACGAAACCAACTAGAGCCGTAGAGCGCCAGCAAAACAGTATACATGCACATGCCGAGTTGCCGACTGAACTTTACACAAGGTACTGAATTAACAAGCCCAAACTGCAGGCCCATCTCACCAAAACAAAAGATTTGGTTGGGCCCATCGACTCCGACGAACACACAACAGGAGATTAAATACACAGCAAGTCAAACGGCTAATGAACGAGGCAAGGGACACACACACACACACATGACCTCACCACGCCGGGGGTACAGTATACATGTAATCCCTCCGGCGGGCGCCCAGTCGCCGGCGACGGAAACCGATGGCGGCGATCAGTAGTAATACGAGGACGACGAGCCGCCGAGCTGGAAGCCTTCGACCTCGTCGGCGGCGGGCATCGGCGAGAACAGCGGGCTGTGCACGTACCCTTCCTCGAAGTACATCCCGTGCGACGCGTTCCCGGCCGAGGAGTCGCCGTACCCGGCGAACTCCAGCTCGGACGCGTCGCACCACGCCCTGTCGCCGGCGCCGTACACGCCCATCTCGGCGTTCCCGCCGTAGGCCATCGAATTAGCGTCGTCGGCGGCGTATGAGGACATCGCCGACGGCACGTGGTAGGAGTAGTCCTCCTCGCCGCCGTGAGCGGCGGCCTGGTCGAAGGGCGCCGGCGCCACAGGCTGAGCGGCGGCGGCGGGGTTGGCGTAGTAGTGGTGGAGCTGGTCGGCGGAGATGTCGGGGGAGAGGTAGGGGGTGACGGAGGAGCCCGGCGGCAGGTCGGGGTAGGCGAAGTTGGTGCGCGCGCCGGCGCCGCGGATGTTGCGGGCGGCGCGGTCGTAGGCGATGGCGGCCTCCTCCGCGGTGTCGAAGGTGCCGAGCCAGTGCCGCTCCTTGGTGGCCGGGTCGCGGATCTCCGCCGCGTACCGGCCCCACGGCCGCCGCCGCACGCCGAGGTACCTCGTCGCGTTGCCACTGTCCTGCTGCTGCTGCTGCTGCTGCTGCTGTTGGCGGCGCTTGGAGGCCTTCTTCTCCGACGACGACGACGAGGAGAAGAAGTAGGAAAAGTCCATGACGCTTGCTTTCTCTGGCACTGAGTGAGACACGAGCTAGAGATGGTTAGTTGTGGCCGTTGGGGATCGAGGAGAGAAGACTGAGGAAGGTGGTTGCTGCTGCTGCTGCATGGGGCGGTTGCATGGAGGAGTATATATAGGGCCGGGAAAGGCAAAACAAGCAATAAACAATCTGGTAAATGGCCAATCTGAAGAATGATTAGCAGCAGCGGCAGGAGTGATGGGGGAGCGAGATGGCGTGGATGCATGCATGGGCCCCATTTAATTTGATTCGGTGTTGTGGGGGCGGCAAAAGCGGTCAACCAATGATTTGGACCGGTGGACCAGTGGTGGTATGGGCGGGGTGACTGCACGAAGCATGATGGGATCAACGTGACCGACCTCTTCCTGACTTCCTCCATCTAATTGTATCCATGAGGACGTGATCTCAGCAATCGACCACCGATTCTGCTACTAGTTTGTAAGGCTAAAGCATGGGTATAGATGTACATGCATGATGCTAGCTGCTGGAGAAGATGCACTTTTCTGAACAAGTTGGAGAAGATACACTTGCGGTTAAGGAGGTTGGAAGACTCTACATGCACGACACGATCCATGTGATCAGCGAGTGATTTCGGCAGTGAATCTGCGCAGCTACAGGTGCGGAGCACAATCTTAGTTAAACAAAATATGGCAGGTTATTGTGTTAACACCTCTAACGCAGCTAAATCTCTTGAAGCTAGGACAAATACAGAAATTAAGGTCTGCTAGTCTTACAATAGCACAGACTCGATCCATAAGTTAGCTTAACGATGGAGTCGCCCAACTGCGTTAGCGTTACTACGTACACGGTCTAGCTAGGGATCAGGATTGCTAGGGATTGTTGCGAGATTGCGTAGTAGAAAAATTAGCGGTAATGAAAATTATGGCACTGCCTCACAACTAAAATCAAATCTCATCAAAAGCACCCTTCAGGAACACAACCACATTATTAGAAGCATCAAATTTAACAATTCATAAGTCACAATGCCGATGAATTGAGGCATGCGACAACGTGTCTGAACGAAAGTACAGTAATTACTAAGCTATTTACCTTACCATGCAAAAAATAGTTAGCACTAATTAAACATATATCAGCACATATGAAACAAGAAACCTTCAAGTAGAGCAAGTGTACAAGCAGACGAATAAAATAAAAGGGCAAAACTGCCAATTAATATACACATTTATAGTTTTACTTGTGCAGTGTTTCACAACAAAGATCCAAACCGACCAAGGTGTGATTGTCGTTATACTAATGCCAACTGGAACAAAGAAAATCTATCCTGATTACGGTCCAAGTCAAAGTCAAACTCGTAGAGGCCAGAGTTCAAGGAATAAGTACTGGAAACTTCACATGCCACACCTTAGTACTCGAGATATGATGCCATTAATTGTTCCTTTTCGACTGACTATATTAGATAAAACACGATATGCATAACCTTTTTTTCTTATTTGTTTGATGTCAGGAGCACTAAATAATGTTCCCGCCTCCGTTTGAACCTATATATGATTGATGATCAAAGTACTCATACAAAAATAATTTAGTTCAGATTTTATTATAAATCAGGTTTTCAATTAATAGTTTAGATCATGCCTTTTTCTCAGTCTTCAATTTCGTATATATGGTCCCCAACCATATACCACATGGGTGAGAATCAAATCTGTAACTGATATAACTAGAACTGATGGATTAGCGTTGTCACATGATTCACATCAACACTTTGTTTCTTTAAATCAAAGAAGCTTGTAGAGAATATGATAATAGCATGTTCTAACAAGAGCAAGATGCTCGCCGAACAAATTGGGTCTATTTTTTATTAATAATAAAGGGATTCGGTAACCGTTAAGTGCTAGTATTAATTTATGGTCATCTAGACAGTAATAAGTCTGGATGACAAAATTCCTCAAATATAATAGTTGAATCTCTTGCTTGGGAATCGGGGATAAATATCTCATGATCTTGGGCATGTTGCATGCCTGATGGTACGATCACTTGCCTTAGACTGACTCCAACAACACGATGCAAACCCTTAGGACAATGATGGCTCGTTGTTGTAAACTCTCTCTCTCTCTCTCTCTCTCTCTCCTCTCTCTCTCTCTCTCTCTCTCTGTTTTTCATGCAACAGTCTATCAAATTAATAATTTGACCCTTTGTTTTTCATGCAGTTAATTCTCGTTATCAACCATCAATCAAATTTGTCACTGGCGTTTAGCTTTTGTTTAGCCATGTCAACAAGAAATTGGTATTCTATCACCTCTGGTTCTTCATATCCTTTCTTTTGTTGATCGTCTACTCTTGTACCCCTTCTTCTTTTTATTACATGCTATCTGAATAATATTCATCATTCAACTCATGGTAAAATTGTCTTTCATATCATGCATTTGGCTTCTTCCTAAAATTTCTCATTCCAATGTGTGCACAGTATCATCGACTCAAAAAAATCATAAGGTTAAGACATGAAACTTTGAGCAAATTTACATTAATTGCTTTGTTTGAGCGCCAAGAAAAAATATTCAGGAGTAGTAGTTAACATGAGCATGTAATCACACAACGGCGACAAAAGAACGACGCTTAGTTTATCCTCAAAGTATTGCAACAATATCCAAGTTAACTTGTGCCCATATCCACCGATTGGAGTGCGCGTGTTCATCTTGATGGGAAGGTTACATGAGCGATCAATATTGGTATTCATCATACGAGCACTTTTCAGGACCTCTTATGATTGCCCTCTGATGCAAACGAACCTTCTAATCATTAAAGGAAGAGGCAAAGTATAGATTAAGGCAGAGTTATAAGTAATAATTGGATGAACATATATAACCTTGTTGCATGGCCCCAAAGGCACAGGTACCTTCACATGATTAGGTGGGCTCAGATAAATGATTGGCATGTGCCTTCCATTGCCTTTAGGTGCCCTTCCTCTTGTAGTCTTGTTGGATCCGAGCTCTATTAAACACAAACATTTGATCGAGAAAGCTAGCTAATCATTTGATTCATTGCGCACACCAAATCATTTGATATCGGTCCTTTAACTGAAAATAAGATCTCTGCATATATGTGAGGATCTTAGTTTGGAGATTGAGAGTGAGTTTCCTTTCTGATCGTGACAACTGACAATTTGGTCTGCAGCCTCCTCTCTTGCCTTACAGTTGGATGAGTAGACGCCTTCACCAAATTTGCTTTCTGGTAGGACTACTTGATAGTATGGACTGCCTGCGGCCCGCCATGTCTCCAGTGGTAACCGTGCGTCATTATGATCAGAGTAATTAGCGAAACTGCTTTTCTCAAAAAAAAAAAAAAAAAAAAATTAGCGAAACTGCTATGTTATCTCAGCACTAACGATACTTGGTCTTTGTGCCATGGGCTAATACGCATCTAAAAGGTGAACGGAGGGAGTACAAAACAATCGCTGTGTTGAGATTTGGTAAAGAATCGTTGATGTGATAAATAGTAGTACAAAATAACCAAGAGTAGAGATCCTCGTGACAAACATTCACGGTAAGGAATAAATTTCCTGAGACCTTAATTTATCAATTCAGAGATATTTCGTTGTGAGAATAGACACATGGACATGGATGTCTTAAAGGACAGTGTTTCTCCACAGATCAAGAAGTGATCTCAATCGCCCATATGGCTAGAACGCTGAATGGTACAAAGATACCATATTATATTCTTTAAATTAATGGAGAAAATTTTGGTGCAAATGCCCACTATTCAGTGCAACGGTGCAAACCGACGTTTGTGCCTGGCCGATGGCAGTCCAACCTTCCAGAATTAGACGTGGTTCCCCTGATTTCCTCTTAAAGATATTTTCAGAAAACCCCTTCTGAAATTCACTTTGTTTCGCGGAAACATCCTTGGACGGGTCTTCTCCTTCCTCCGATCTAGTATGTCTATTGAGTGAAATGCACCGTGGGTCCTTAAACTATTTAAGGATTTTCATCCAGGTCCATCAACTCTCAAATCGTCCATCTGGGTCCATGATCTATTTAGTGTGTTCATTTGAGTCCATACCTATCTACATATAGCTAAGTTGTGCTGACGTGCCAATGACAACATAACACATAATTTAACAGGCAGCTTCTCGAGCTTTCTCTCATTCTAAAACTCGGCCTACCGGGAGTTGACCTCCCCGGGCGGTATTGCATTAAATAGAAGAAGCCTATCTCGAGCACATAGAACTTGCGACAAGCTTTGAGCTTTGAAAGGATAGGCTCGGGTGAAGATGACGGTGGGAAATCTAAAATTTTATTGGTTTGGCAGAGATTACTCACGAAAAATAGGTCCGAGAGGAGCGCACGGAGAAGAGCTAGGGTATAAGAAACGTATTAGACTCTAGCTCACCCAAGAGGGAGAAATCAATGGCGAGTCATATGGTCAGTAAGTTGGGACATCGAGCCGCGAGTGTGGACAGGGACTTCTGAATAGGAATAAGACAAAATTTAAGGGGTTTATTCTAAATATGAACCGACACATGATCTTTTGTCCTGCCGGAAACGCCAAGTCCGCTGTTTCATCTGAGTTGGAGGGTTTTGGACCCAAATGAACCTACTTAAATAGTTCATGGACTTAAGTGGACGATCTGAAAGTTGATGGACCTAGATGAGAATCCTCAAATAGCTCAAGGACCCACGGCGCATTTCACTCTATTTCTAATCGTTCTTTCTTTCAACTGCACAGCAAACAAGATTGTCGGTCTACGATGCCGGGAATGGCCGGTTATATCAAGGACGACGGCCATGGAGGTAATCTCGTCTGGAACTGCCAGATCTGTGATCACATACACGCGCGTGTCGTCCGCGCTCACATGCTCGCCAATGTCGTTCGCGGCTGCGTCTTCTCTTTCGGTTTTTGCTTCCGCATCAATGCCGTTCGTGGACGCGCTGTCTCTGTCCGCGCGAGCATGCATGTCATGCAGAAGAGCTGGTTTATATGACAAATGAAGTTGAGGAAGAGGAAGACTTGTATTTCCAAAGCTAAGACTCTGCAAGATGGTTTCGAGGAGGAGTAACTTACATAATTTTTATCGAGGGGATCGATTGAGTAAGGAGAAACTTTGAAAAAGAAGAGCATGTTCGGGGGTGCCTACGGGTGGCACAAACAGAAACTCAAGCTGCTACCACCTTCTATGGATGCGATCGCCTTGTTTGCACCATTGCACCGAATAGCCATTTGCACTAGATTTTCCCCTAAAAAATTATTACTAAGTTATGCAAATATGGTTCACTTTACTAATTTGCGCGGCCACACCTAGACGAGAGACCCCGCAGCCGCATGTTCTTCTGTCGAGACTTTGAGTAGCTCGTATAGTACTGGAAGCAGGAGAAATGAAATTTTTTTTCTTGCTTTCTTGCATGTGTGATGTGTCTACTAGAATTCCCTGGTAAACATTTATCAATTACATTAACCTTTCAAAATAAACTGCAATATTTAATCACTCCTTTCCGTAGCAGGAAAAAGTACATGGTTTGCAATTAGCAAACCTTTTTGAATGGAACGAGGTTAAAAATCATGAAAGCATCGCCATATGCAAAACAACTGTCAAAAGCATGAACCAGATCAATGATCACGAACAGAGAAATACTAGAAATCAGGCGCGGCATTGCCGCGCTAGTCTTTCTTTTGACACAGGTGGGATGACCCCTCTGTGACATTGCAAATGAAACCATAATCTAGATCCATTGCGAGGTGACTGAAAATAGTACGGTAAATACATATTTGTAATACAACAGACATGTATCACACAAAAGGATTGTTCAGTGGCTTAGTAACACCTTTGATGGACTTTGAAGTAGCAGTAGGTTGTACAATGCCTTACATACGACATATGTATAATTGATGGTTACACTCAATTTATAGTCTTATACAGGATTTGCTTAAATAAGCAGACTATAACTGCCAACTATTGCCATTGCATAATCTGAAAACTTGAGGGAAGAAAGCTACGGTACATGATTTTTGATTCGTTGTAAATACTGACTGAAACCAAGTTTTGGGTTTATTATATGCATTGTGTACTACTTATCAATATCAAAGAATGAACTGTCAATAAGTAGGCACCAACTCCCCCTGCAGGGACATCGCTACGTTAAACAGAGGCACCAATTGCTTCAACTGTGTAACAACTACCAAGGCTAAGCAAAATAGTTAAACAAATTATTGAGGCACAAAATAGTGTAACTTTGTCATACCTGAGCAGCCATGCAGTTCTCCACCATTGGCAGACCTGTTACTCTAAACAGTTTCACTTAAAATTGTTGTAGACTATATTACATTCAGAAGCCTTAAACACTACATACATTAGGGTACTTACTAATTGTGTAAGGCATTATTGTGATGGTCGTTAATTTTGCTGGCCTCAAAATGGTGTGCAGGTGGACCTGATATTCTGATGTACCCTAACTCAGAAACTTTACGAGGCACATGTTCAAGAAAAAAATACAAAAACATGCACAACGCCATACTTCAAGGCAAATTGTTTCTCAAGCTCAGAGTGCGGCAGCTCACAGTGGCTCCCTTGAAGTTCTTCCTGCGGGCAGCAAGGGGCACTGCTGACGGCGCGCGGTAGCAGCGGCTTTGCACCGGGGAGATGCAAGGGCGACGGCTCCGGGGCACTCGAAGGAAGGCCTCACGCGCAGGCATGCGGAAGAGCACAGGGGCACACAGCTGGTACGAAGGAGATGGGACCTCCGCGTCCGTCTTGCATGGTCTGAGGGAACGAATGGGTGAAGCACATTTTTTACACTGCAAAGTGCGTGTTGACCTGATGACTGCCGTCCGTTTTTAATCGAATGGGTGAGAGTAATTTGGCTGACGTGGAGCAGTAAAAATTGAGGAAATGCACGTCATTTACTATGTAGAAGATTAGTAAAAGGTACAATCCTCAATATCCAACAAAATGAAACAACATAACTCTTAGGATATAAGGCAAAAAAATCCCACTAGATATCAGATCATTTCAAATCCAGTTCCACCATGACACATGCCAAAATATAGTTCCAGAAGTACTACCATATGACGTTACACATGAATTGGACACCTCAACGCAAAACAAAAATCCAACGGAACCACAGTTTTCCAACATTAGGCAAAGCAAAGTGCTAAAAGGATACTAGCCTAAGAGCAGAATACGCACGAGATAAAAATTACAGCTTGTCCTCGAACTCAGAGAGAGGAGTCATCTGCTCCTTCAATCCCTTCCTCTTGCGGATATCCAACACCAGCTGTGCCGCCTGCGAGCCCGCCTCCAAAGGATCAGAAGACATCATGTCCCAATGGTCAAAGACACACTGAGGGAACGCCTGGCCAGAGGTTGCAGCCCTGAGTGTGCTTGAGAACCCAAAGGACTCGATAACAGGGAGGTAGGCCTTGATGTTGTACAGTGGGGTACCAGGCCTCTGCATCTCCTCAAACACATGGCCTCTCTTCTGGTTCAGAACACCGTAAATGCCACCAGAGCATTCTCAGGGGCTTGGATCTCCACAAGGTAGACAGGCTCCAGCAGCCTTGGCTTAGCGGTGAGTTGAGAAGCATAGATAACCCTCCTAGCAGTAGGGATAACCTGACCACCACCCCTGTGAATAGCATCAGCATGGAGAACAACATCACATACCTCAAAGCAAATGCCACGCATGTTCTCCTCAGCCAGTGCACCCTCCTTTGACGCCCACTGGAAGCCAGCCACAACGGAGTCCTTGATTTCATTAAGGTACTGCACTCCCTTACACATATCAACAACCATGTTTGGGCCAGTTGTCTCAGGACCAAAGCACCAGATTTTCTTGGCAAGATCCTTGTCCCACCCGAACTCCTCCGAAAGAATCTTGGAGCGCACCTTAGGATCATCACGAGGGCCAATGCGACCATCATCGATGGCCTCAGCAAGTCCTTCCTCCAAGGGGCGAGCTTCCATGTAAAGACGGTTGTGCTTGTTGGGAGATTTGCTCATAACAGTGCGGCAGGACTTCTCGAGAACAGTCTCACGGAAGGACACAACAGGAGGGGAAACAATGATTTCAGCACCACCCATGAAGTCTTCCTGCAGATCCTTCAAACAGATTTCAAGATGAAGCTCACCGGCTCCAGCAATAATGTGCTCACCAGACTCTTCAATAGTACAGAGAACCATAGGGTCTGACTTGGCCAACCGCTTCAAACCTTCAACAAGCTTTGGAAGATCAGAAGCAACCTTGCACTGGACAGCAACACGCACAACTGGGGACACAGAGAACTTCATTGCTCTGATTGGGCAGGCATCAACCTCCTTCTCGTTTGTCAGTGTAGCGTTCTTTGTAATGAACTGGTCCAGACCAACCATGGCAACAGTGTTACCACAAGGAACATCCTCCACAGACTCTTGTTTCTTTCCCATCCAGATAACGGTACGCTGCACACTCTTGACATACAGATCCTTCTTCTGGCCGGGGACATAGTTGGGACCCATGATCCGAACCTTCATACCAGTAGCAACCCTCCCGGAGAAGACACGCCCAAAGGCAAAGAACCTACCCTTGTCAGATGCGGGAATCATCTTGGAAACATACAGCATAAGAGGACCCTCTGGATCACAGTTTCTGATAGCTGTGGCATAAACATCATCAAGGGGCCCCTCGTACAAGTTCTCCACACGATACCTCTGTGCTGTTGCTGGAGAGGGAAGGTGGAATATCATCATCTCAAGAAGAGCAGTACTAGCAGGAAGCCAGGTTTGCATGACACGCTTCATCAGAGCCTTGCCCATCAGCTCCTTCTCATCAGACTTCATCGTTACGTTAAGCTTTTGCAGCATGGGCCACAGTTTGTCCTTCTGGTCATTCATGCAGGTGTTGATGATTTGCTTGATTGGCTCATAGCAGAACTGAACAAATCCCCTCTTGCAAGTAGGGGAGCCAGTGTTCTTGGTGGTCCATTTCTTTGTGCTTGGGTCAAAGAAGTTCTCACCCCAAAGCCTCTCCATCATCTTGGTTTCATCAACTCCGAACTTGGATGCATACATCTTGGCAAAGTTTGTCAGGGTAAAGGCCCAGCCGTGCAGACCAGCAGAGAAAGCAACAGTTCCTTTCTCTGGGTACACTTGGACGTCACCAAGGAGCTTATCTTCATATGTCGCCATGATGACATTGGCATTTTCAATAACGCGGGAGAACGTCTGATAGGCTTCCTCCCCATCAACCTGCAGCTCGAGGAAGCACCTGTCCATCTTGTTCACTGTAAGGACAGGCCTAATCCTCTCACCAAGGGCTTGGCGCAGCACAGTTTCAGTTTGAACGCAGACACCCTCAATGCAGTCAACCACCACCAGAGCACCGTCAGTGATCCGAAGAGCAGCCGTGACTTCAGAGGAAAAGTCGACGTGCCCAGGTGAATCGATAAGGTTGATCAAGTATTCATTCCCATCTCTCGAACCCTTGTACGTCTTCAGCGACTCATCAGTCATCTCATAGTAAAGAGAGATACCCGTGGATTTGATGGTGATACCACGTTCTGCTTCATCTGCACGAGTATCAGTCATGCGGACATCACCAGCAACTTCCTGGGCAATAATTCCAGCCGCTGCCACAAGAGAATCTGTCAACGTGGATTTGCCTGCAAAGAGAAAATAATACTGAAAGTTAGCACATAACATTTCCAAAACATGTTAACATACCATTAAACCAGACATTAAGCAAAATCAAGAAGGAAATATTATTTCAAAAAGTACCGGACCCAAAATACCAATACTCAAAAAACAGACATCATGATCCTTGAAGGATACCCAAATTATTAATACGATTGAATAAGGTAGCAAACGTTATTTCAAAAATCTGCTGGGACCGAACTACCAATATTCAACAAGCTTAGAGGCAATAGTCAAGAGCACACTGTACAGATGAAAATTCTAGAACTAAAGCGTTGAATAACTGTTGTATACTGATGCCAACTTATCGTGAGTACAGGTGCTTGTTTTACTAATCCTAGTGTGACCCAATCACTTTAAGCCAATAATGAATAAGAAGCTGCAGTCCTAGTATACCCATTTGGCTATACAAATGTATCGTCAATTCGTCATATTAAAGGAACAATATCAATCTAGTGCTTGTATAAGTTAGACTGCTACATGGACCGATGTTTCATAATATGGAAATATCAGTGCTACGAACAACACTAGAACACGGGCATTTCAAAAGATATAATAACATAGGCACCAGAGGAAAACAGAAGAATTAAATGGATCCAAACAGATTAGCAGTACTGCAGTATATAGTACACAAATTAGCAACACAAATGTTACAAGCAAGGTCACAAACAACGAAACAAAGCAAGTAGGTTGTGCATGTGTAATAAACCATCAATTGAGTCAGTTGATTGCTCTTCTGGGACATACCATGGTCGACATGGGCAATGACAGACATGTTACGGATGTTGTTCTTTTTGTCCATAATGCGCCGCAGCTCTTCTGCTGTGAACTTCACCATCTTGACTTCCTTTGAATATCACGCTGCAAATTCAATTTCCTGATTCACGACAAGGAAGTCTAGTTACAACTCAACCAACAAAAACAATGTAAACAACTAGACCAAAGAACATCACTGGAAACGGAGCAGGAATTGAATCAAGTCATCAAGCAGTAATGGAAATTATAAAGCATGGATTACAAGATGAGCTTCCAGTTGCCTCTAAAAAAAGATGAGCTTCCACGAACAAAACTGGGTTGCAACACTCAAAATCAGGCTGCTACCTAACTGAAAGGCCACAAGTCCATAACACAACCTACTCATTCGAAACAAAAAGACCACAGGCCCAGAGGTACACGACACCTCGCAGAATCAATAGATCTACATAACCAAGGCTTCTGCGGTGACCTAATGAGCAAAAATATTTACCGGCATGGAACGCAAGAGATGAACGCAACAAAAATATCTAAATATTCGGAGTGAAATTTTATATCTGAAACACTAAAAGCTGAAGAGTGAAGTTTTATATCTGAAAAACTAAAAGCGTGAGAAAGGAATCTAGAAGACGTATAACGCTCGTACGAACGCAACAGATTACAATAATCTACCTACAAATTTCACTAAATCGCCCTCTAGGCTTGAACCCGTGCGATCAAATCAATCGGCAACACCTCACGCTACGAAACGGAGATCAGACGAGAGCAGATTCGACTAGAACCACTGGCCTAGCAATCACGGAAGTATCAGCAGCAGCTCCTCATACATAAACCCGGACATGAATCGAAGCGACGAAGGAGAGGGGGTAGAAGGGGTCGCTCACCTTGGATTGGGGGGGGGGGGGGGGGATCCGCCTCCCGATCCGGGGAGGGCAACGAGATGAGACGAAGGAGGAGACGGGAGGAGTGGAGGAGGCGGCGGCGCAGGAGTACTTGAACCCTACCCATTCCATGCCGTGGTTATATGTGGTGGAGCGCTTGTGGGCCGGATTCCGGACGCGCGTCCGTCCTGGGCCTTTACGTGGCTCGCAAGCAACCTGCTTGGAAATATCATCATTTCAGTTTCTGGTTATTCTTTTTTTAGCATGGTAATTTAATTTTCGGAAAGCTTTGTTGATATTTTTTTGTATGGTAAATTATTTCCCAAAATTTTATACTACTAATTAACTTTGTATAAAAAAAATGGATTTTCTGACCTTACGTTACCTGGGCTGAATGTAGGAGCAAACAGCAGGCCACCTAGTTCAAAGAAAATAGGTGGAGATCACAATGCTTTCCTTGGGATATCGCGGAGGTCGACGAAGCTGAAGCGAGATGTCGGCTTAAGTTACGCCTCAATCGATAAAAAATATTCAAACACAACCGTCCTAGTTTGCTCACAAACTTGAACGTCATCGATATTTCACCGCCTCTATATGGGACCACAATAACGTAATTTTGATCTCACTCGATAGTAACAGGTTACAGTCAGCTGCCACAAGGTGACGAGTATCATAATCTGGAACAAGCCATACGGCCGACGGATTGTTCCTTACAAGCATTAGTACCTGGCTAAAGTTTTTTTTTCAGTTATTGATTTGCCTGAATTTTTTTGAGGGGAAGTCTTTTTTTTTAGGGGGAATGATTTGACTGAATTTGTTTTCAAACATAGGAGTATCCATGCTGTAGTTTGTAGACCATGCGAGGTCGCTACTTGAACCAAAGAACTGCTTTATCGGACAGGAAGGAATGCACTGAGGAAACGAACAACACAAATTACCATCACACACGTATCACACTCTTACATTCTTATATAGTGACTCACCGGCTCACCATCAAAATGCGACACCTCACACGCACGCAAATTTCTCTCACCAACACACGCTCATTCACACTGTGAACTGGCCATTATTCTAGCTGAAAATTCAACACCAACAACACACACAAGACTCTGAGGAGATGGAGCACACGCGGTGACTGCTAAGGACAGCAGGCCAGTGAGTAACAATAGCCCCCTCCTCCTCCAAACACGCGGTATTTAGATGGAGAGAGGGAGACCTGGAAGAAAGGCTTAGCCTTCCCTTGCCGATAAGACTTGCCTTCTTTCTTCTGTACTGCCGAAGCACCCCTGCTCACACGCCAACCCCCGGAGGATGGCATGGCAAGCATGCTTCTTCACTGGCGCTCACGCCGCTGGCAGTGTTGCCAGTGCTGCGCTCACAACACTTTCTTCTTCTTCTTCTTCACGCCCCTTCTTCCTCTTCCTCGACATCGTCCGCCAGGAGTGCTCTGCTAAACTCGTTATTAGAAGTTAGAACATTGATCAGGCCATGGCAACCATCCTGCTTATATAGGCATCCTTGCAGCTAGCTGCTGGATCAGTGAAGCGTATGCGAGCGATTGGCCTCAAGGGATTGTTAATTGGCTGCGTTATGGATTCTCGCATATCTGCACCCACTTATCTTTAAGCCACTGGATTCTCATGCTTTTGATGCTTTTTATGGGTGGCCATTAAGGTGCTAACACTTTGTTAAGCCTAATACTAGGGTGATAGGGGTCCAATGAGAGGTCTTTTTATGGCAAGTGGATGATCCTTTGAGGTACTATCAGTGGACACCTGTCGACGACTAACAGCGACAACTCTGCCAATAACTTCAAGGTGCAGGTCAGAAATTATTCTCACCTGGTCGTACAAGTAAATGATTTTCTGATTGCAACTGCTGCCACAAAAATTCTGTTCAAAACCAGCATGCTTGCTACTGCTGTATTGCCCCCAGCTGATTTTATTCATGGCTATGTGCCAAGAAAATAGTAGAGAGAAATAAGTTCTTACACTTTTGTATGAAAACGTGATTTACTACTCCATCTGCTGAAAAGTTTGCTTTGAGTCTTGCAGTTAAGTTTTCATGGAATCTCTTTGAACTCGCTGAAAATTCCAACCAGAAGGGGCGAATGGTGAACCGAAGGCGACTGGCCGAGTTGCGGCACTAGAAGATTCAGGGTGTGTTCGGCAACCCCTATAAATTTTAGCACCCATCACATCAAAGAGAATCTTGCTATTTAAAAATATTTTATTAATTTAATGACAAAACCTATGTCACGGCCCCCCCTCTAAATCGCGAGACGAATCTAATGAGCCTAATTAATCGCTGTTTTGCTACAGTGATGCTACAGTAACCATCGTCTAATGACGCCTTAATTACCCTCATTAGATTCGTCTCGCAAATTCGAACAGAGTCCTGAAATTAGTTTCGTAATTAAACTTTATTTGTAATCACAATATTCGTTGGAAAAACCCTCTAAAATTTAGCACAGGGAAACGAACACACCCTCAGACATTCTTGCCCCCATGACCACGAAGAATAAGAGTGGAAGGAGAAGACTCCCGTATGAGTCTTCTGCACGCTTCATGCATCGAAGTGCTGGACAGCAAAGCAAAGCTTAAAGAGTTGCACGCTTTTGGAAAGCGCCATGCATGAGCACGTCCCTGGAGGAGACCCATCCCCTCAAAAAGGAAACAACAAATCGCGCCGGAATCTGAGTTATTTAAGGATCACCAGGCCTGCAAATGGGTTATCCATCACCACCACCATCCAATGCCGAATGCGGTGCGTGCTGAAATAGCAGAGATGTCGTCTTCCAGACATCAGACGGGTTCATAGACAGTATTATCAGCGTCTGAGCTTACACCCAACTCTGTCCGAATGGAAAGCGAGGCTTTACAGTTTCCACTGGCCGGGGTTGATTGATGTGCTTGTCCTAAGTAATGATCTTATCGCCTCCTAATTGCCTTCAACTTGCACAAATGGAGATCATTATGACTACTTTCTCGTGCTTCTGCCTGCCTTTTTCTACAGGGGATATGGTAATTTATGCTGCAGGAGGAGTGATGGACAGGTCATGGTGCGAAGATAAGGGTTGATGAGTGTGACATTCGAAGTGGTTTGTTGGTTATGATCGACTTCTGCTTATTTTCGTCAAAAGTATGGAAAATTAATGAACAGTGTCTGCTTCTTTCTCAAGAAATGAAAAGGACCTGTTTTTGTCCAAGTGATTGAGCCTAGGTATTGATGGATTAATTTGATTCTGACTTAATCAAACTCAGGTTGACCCGTAACAGTTATAAGGGAACTTAACTAGATTCTGTTTTGTTATGTTGTTTTCTTTTATTTTTAGAAAGAATAGTTTTGATTTTTCAGAAGATGGAAAAAAGTGGTTAAAGAACGCACACTTTGGTTTTCAGATGAAATTACTAAATTGCTTGGATAAGTTTTGACCAATTTGAAAAGAAACAAACAACTGTGTTTTTATTTTCTGAACATAACTGTGTGTGTTATAATCGACTGCCCCTCTGTGAACTTAAAAATAGAACAGTTTTGTGACAACTAGATGTTCTAGTCTAGTCAGTCCAACTATTATCTCACTGTCCAGTCACAAAAAAATAACAGGAACCAAAACCAGAACCATACTAGTCGAATTACAAGTTTTGAGCCCTATAGGATCAGAATAGGTGCTTCACAACAGTGACATTGATCGTTCAGATATTCAGCCAGAAGTTGGGAACAGAGGATTCGGAACCAATTCCGAAATTTCCTTGTGTTTTGCCATGGTTGCGTTTGCCACTTAACCATTCTTCTGTATCTAATCAGCGAATGCTCATGTCCTCAGCATGGAAGGGCATTCTCATATCAGTTTAAATGAAAAAAGAGTTGAAGAAGGCTTTCCGCCACATCACAAAAGTTTTCTTTCTCCCCACCAAGTTCTGAGAAACATGTTGAACGCAAATTCTTACTCAGTGCGGATCCAAACAGAACCGGCTTCCGTAATTAAGGCAGATGGTGCTGGGGATTCAAGATCCAAGGGAATGTACTACTCCTTCCTTTCTTAAATTGATGTAGCCGTTGACTTTTCGAGTTACGTTTGACCATTCGTCTTATTCAAAAAAATTTAAAATTATCATATATTTTTTTATAATTTGTTTTATCACTAAAGAAAATTTAAGCTTAACTTATAAGTTTTTAAATTTGAACTAATATTTTGAATAAGATGAACGGTTAAATTGTAACTCAAAAAATCAACGGAGACATCAATTTAAGAACGGAGGTAGTAACTAAAACTATCTGGATTCAGTTTTTGTGATGCTGACTTGCCAAGAACATGCCTACTTTTTTTTTTTTTTTTTTTTTGAGGAACGCCAAGAACATGCCTACTGCTTGCGGTTACTGAATCACAGGTCAAAATTTGAGCAGCGGTTACTTCTCGTTCGTTAATCTCAGAACCAAAGCTGACCATATCCGGATGGGCCCATATAAGCAGTCCAGACGGAGTTGTTAAACGGCCTACCAGGCTGGTTCAACGCTATCGACGGCCCACGATCGAGCCCAGGCGCACCATCAGCCCGCCGTGCACACTGCAAACCACGCGCGGATCGTCCCGGGCTCGCGCTAGCTTCGAACCCGGCGAGAAAGGCGCACGCGCGCCACGGCGTACTTCCCGGAGGACCACACTCCGCGCCGGAGGACTTCGAGGCCGGCCGGGCGGCGAGGCGGTACGATGGGGTGCGTCGTCGCCACGCGGGGCAGCTGCCGGACCTGGCCGCCAGCGTCCGCGGCGAGGACGTCCTCGTCGACCTCGTGTGTACGACGACATCGGCTGTATGCGAACACCAATCCATGTATCCTCTCGTTTTGCCTTCGTGCATCATTTGTTTGAACCCGTGAACAATACGAGCTGGTTGGTCCTAGGCCCGTTTGCTTTCCAGCCACCGTTTTGCTTCCCGGCCACCGTCCGCCACGCCGCAATTACGGCGGCGCCGCAGCTGTGGTGCTGATTTTTCAGCGCCACGCTCGCCACCAGCAAATCGACAAAGAAAATGAGTAAATGGTGTGGCTGCCGAGGCCTGCATGGCAACCAAGCACGGCTGCCGATGACTAACTTTTGTCGTGGTAACTTGTGGCGTCAAACCAAGCATGCCCTACGTACCATGAGAAACATTCTGTTCTTGGTATTTAATTTTGTGTGTCTAAATTAGCCCGTGCTGCTGATGAGGAAGTTGTGGAGTAGAGTAATTCGAATTAATATCTAAAATTGCATGTTCATGGAAATGCAAGGGAAGCAGAGAGATAAGGGAGAGGAGGATCATAGTAAATATAGTTGTTAAAATTTGTAAAATACACGTTGTTGAAGAAAATGGAAGGAGGAGTGACCGTGCTGAGGGGGGGGGG
Organism: Eragrostis nindensis; assembly: GCA_012490785.1. Classification (NCBI taxonomy): domain Eukaryota; kingdom Viridiplantae; phylum Streptophyta; class Magnoliopsida; order Poales; family Poaceae; genus Eragrostis; species Eragrostis nindensis. The sequence goes on from JAAXCT010002326.1 coordinate 62,020, forward strand.
GGGGGGGGGGGGGGATGCACAGAGAGAGAGAGAGAGAGAGAGAGAGACGGGATATATGAAGGCAAGATGGGGGCCATGCGCCCCTCTCCGTCACCCCAAGTGCTCTAAAAAGTTATTCTACCCTCCTAGACAATGAACCTCTAAGCCTTTTCTACATAGTTGTTGCGATTGGAACACTGATGGTGATGAAATTGCCAGTATCGTCTTATGCCATCCTTGTGCATACATGGGCTAATCAAGGCCTGCTGCTACCAAAGCATCTCAGCCACGCAATATTGATCGGCAACACTTGTTGGGTACAAGAATCTCATCCCGATTCATTGTTTTTGCGAGTATGACATATTATACAAAGAAAATATGTAGTGAAGACAAACAAACTATTGCAAATGCGAAATGGCTTGTAGCCTAGTGGTGGTTACAAGAGCTTCAGTAGCACCTGAGGTCCTAGGTTCGACTCCCCGTGGGAATGAATTTTCTAGGATTTAATTAACAACGTTGTGCGTTCAGCGGGAGGCGACGTAGCCGTCGACAGCGAGGTGCCAGTGGTGACTTCCTCAATCTGGAGGATTTGCTCAGTCTTCAAAAATGCTCATAGGGGTAGGGTTTGCGTATGTGCGTTCATATTCATAGGGGTGAGTGTGCGTGCGTTGTGAGTGTCTGAGTTGTACTGTGTAATCTTTTAAAAAAAAAAACTATTGCAAATATGTAAAGAGCCTCAAAAGAAATATGGACAAACTTTAGAAAATCCTTTGAAAACACCTCATGTGTAGCAATACTAGAAAATGGAAGTCAAGTGATTGCCCCAAAATCTTGTTGACTGCTATATATAAAAATCATAACCAAAATTGATTTATTTGCAGCTAAGGTGGAATGACTTATCTTTTTTTAGGTTAGCACTACCATCACCAAATATTACGAGAAAATACTTTTTTTTAGAATCTTATGAGAAAATACTTAAAAGTTATGATGCAAAGCTGAAGTTCAGAAATTAGGAAACCATAGTTGAGGTCATCTCTAGGCCCAAGTGGCCTAGAAGCCCAAGCTCCAAAACGCCGAGTCGTAAATTCGAAAAAAAAAAGAAGATAAAACTCACGTCTCCTAGCAATGGACCACGCACCATCCCGAACGACCAATCTTTGTGCCGCCGCAGGGCACGTCCGGGGTTACTAGCCACCGCTCCCATCCCTCATTCGTCACCTGGTTGCACTCCACTTGTTTCTTTTCTCATCACAAAATTTCTTAAAATGTCAAAATCACATCACATTGTTGCATGCTTAGTTTGATGGACTTTCGCTATTTTTTTAAAAAAAATCGCATGGCGTTACTACTTTAACCCCATCTTTGTCAGCTCATCTTCTAATTAAAACACCGTCTCGTCGCAACCACGCAATGTGTTTCATCCGATGGAAATTAACTTACAGATATAGTTTGCTCGACGCTTATGGACTGAACAATATGTAGTTTGCTCGGATGCCGCGGTGCGGGCAGCAACCGGCAACACATGCATGCTTTTGGCGAAGGCCTCGATTGAATCCCACATTTGTTAAGGGCATCATGCTCTTCATGAGTTCCGTGGAGTTCGGCCTATACGTGGGACACGCACTCGTGTGACCGTGATGAATCAATGGACTCTTTCATGTTTTGCACTACCATTTTTCAGCTGAAAATTAAAGGGCCTGTACGTTTTTCAATCCTTAGCCCGCAAAGAAGAAGCCCAAGTACACGGAAGAAGACACGCTCGGCAGCCCGGTCTGTGAAGAATTCGTCGTGGTACCAACCAACCAAGACGACAAATATGCGCATCTCACGTCCGGCTAGCTACCGACGACGGAGCAGTAAGATATTGACAGCACACGACGCGATTGTACTTGCCTCTCCATCCTTCCATGGTGTGCCGAGATACGAGTTCCATCGGGCGATCGCGCACGGTCGAAAAGTGGCGCGACAGGGAGCAGGCAGTGCGCGGACAGGTCACATCCCCAGAGATCAGATCAAAAGCACGCAGCACGCAGCGTGATCAGGAGAGAGATCGATCACACGACCAAGCTGCTGCTCGATCGCAAGCCTCCAAAGAGAGTGTCACTTCTCGATCGGTTCCCACTTTCCCATGTTCCACTCTATTCAATTCTTGTTGACCTGATCGGCTCATTGGCTCATCTAGCTGATACGTCAGGCCGGGAGGATCGATGCAGCAACTGGCTGGCTGGCTGTGGTTCGTTTCATCAGACAAACTCACAGTCAGTAGCAACTGAACGGGGGAGCTATAGCTAATAGCCATGCGAAACTCGTCGCTGTCCTACGCCACTCTCGGCAGTCGACACAGCGGCCGAAAGTCAGGCGCTCGAGTGTCGCTGTCTTGTGACTGCCTCCTCCTTCCTTTTGAGCCCTTAATTATATGCATATATACTGTACTTTTACAGTAACCGTGCAACAGACGGAAGATGATCAGCCAGACATGCTCCATTATTTGGCGGGTTCCTCGGACAGGGATCCATGAACGCATGCACTCCGTGAAAACAGGAGCCAGAGAGTGTAACGCGCGCCATGTCTAATCCAGATTAGCACCTACCAATCCCGGGATCACACGGAACTAGCTAAAACGTTGGAATGTTCACAGCCGTAATCAGAATGGAAAAAGACCATCTATGTCAGTTCGATCGCCACTCGCTCGTTCATTCTGCATTACTATTCGTGGAGAGAGATGGGAGAGAAGTAAGCTGAACGCTGCATCTGCCTGGCAGTTGGTTTCGCGTCGTCCGGCACCCCCGCACGCTCGTGCAGGAGTAGAAAAAATATCAGACCGCCAGCACCGCGGCTAGCCGGCCTTCGTTTTGTCCGCATGTCAGCATCCGTCGGGTCAGGCCCGCCTTGTGGTGTGCCAACTGCCATGCATGATAAATAGAGCTAGATGCCAAACCTTTTTTTTCTTCGAGAGTGAGCCAGCTGCCAAACTAGCATTCCACAACTGTGGTGCGTCTTCTACGAGTCCTATGTCCATAATTTTCAGCCTTCTAGAATTAATTATCGGTGTCACATATATAACATTGATTGCTATAACCAAAATTTTAGTTTTTATTGAAACTTTTTATGATATTTCAGAAATAACAGAGCTAGATTTCATCAAGTAAACCGTTTGTCATGCGAAGCAGTTTAACACAACAGATGTACTATACCATCACGGTGCTTCACGTGGGCATGTATACGAGCCACACTGTACCTACGATCACAACGAGCCCAGCTTTCCAACATACTACTCCCTCCGTTCAGAATTATATGACGCTTTGGCTCTGGGCACGGAGATTAAAGAGAAGTGAAAAAAGTGGGTGCACAGAAAACAAGAAGAAGAGAGATAGAGATAGAGATAGAGATGTATAGGGAAGAGAGAAATATGCATTGGGAAGCGAGGGGTGTCTTATAATTTGAGAAAAGTTGATGAAGCTAGAGTGTTTTATTTTGGAACGGAGGGAGTAGCTCACTTCGCTCTCATGGCCATGTCACTCCATGAGCCATTCTGAAAAACACAAGCCATTCCTTAATTAGCTCCACAGTCCTGCATAACTAACCATATAATATTGTCAGTTTCAAATCTTTTACTCCTATTTACTAAGCCACATCGTGCCAATAGATTCAAACCCATTATAAAATGAACTTTGACTATTTCTGCGAACTCCAACAGAGCAAATTATTCGCAAACTCCTGTTAACTACATAATAATTAATCATGTTTATCTTCTACTACATGTCTCCTTTTAGCCAGATTATCTCTATTAACAACTTATTCTTAGTCAAAGCCACAAGAAAAAATATGCACTGATTGAAGGGTATTTAATGCTTGCTCCACACCGCTGCCAGTGTCAAGCCATGAATAAACCCAAAATATTGAAATTGCCAAATCAAGCCATCCATCCTCCTCCTCTGCCAGTGTCAGAGTTGATGCTATTTGTACTTGTAGCCATTGAGTCATCAGTCTCCACATAATAACCATACCAATGTTCAAAAAACACTCTGAAAGGAAAAAACACTCTGAAAACTACTCCATCCGTCCCAGTTTAATTGCCAAGAGCTAAAACGACAATTAAATCGGGACGGAGGGAGTAAATGATGCTGGTAGTCCAAAATTCCTATGAAAATTCTACAGTGGAAAGGAGCACTAAAATAATGTGACATGACGTGTCTGCTGAATGCTGATAGATTAACCATGCATCTCTCTCTACTAAGAGCAAGTTAGTGGTTTCGCTTGCTGCCGGCGAAATGGCTGTGCCAAGTCACTTAACTCTCTCACTACTAAAGTACTTGCTGCTAGCTATTGAGCCGGCTATTGTTGGCCTCAATTAAAAGCTCCATTGAATATTTTAATACTTCATGCATCATGCCGGCGACGAAACAATCGTCTGCTCTCTTCTCTCTTTCTCTTCTCACTCCTCCAGCTAGGATTTTGTGACGTGGACAACTATTTAGCCTGCTGATTAGGACCCATTATACTTGCTCTAAAAGAGTCGATTAGCAGCCATTGCGCTCAAAGGTAGGGAAAAACAAGGAGAGAGAAATTACCTAGCTAGGGTAGCACGTCATATGTACTCCCTCCGTCCCACAATATAAGCAATTTTAGATTTGGTCAAAGTCAATTCCTCTCAATTTGCTGTCAATATCTTAAAAATATTTTCCAATGAAGAGCTACAATTAGGATAATTGGTTTCATAACAAATCTAAAAATATAATTTATATTTGATCAAACATTATAATTTTTATGTTATTCATAGTCAAAATTTGAAACGATTGACTTTGACCAAAGCTAGAAATGCTTATATTCTGGGACGGAGGTAGTAGACCCTTAGTGCGGAAGAAAACGAAGCCTTCCCAGCGATTTCACGATTCAGCAGCGAATCGTCGACGGCCGTGTGGGTTTGATCGCGTGTGGCCGGTCGCGTGTGGAACGATTTGCGTCGCCTCAGTGTGTTTTTGCCGATGGCATCGCGCCACGTCCAGATGGATGGGTCCAGCTCCAGCAGAGGTAGTCTCTACTACACGGACGTGAAAATCACGAAGGTGAAAGAAAGAAGGAAGTAAAAAAAAAGATGCATCCTTAACCGCAGCAACACGTGAAGTTTGTAAAAGATGGAGTCCTTGACCCAGTGTCCAACTGTAATGTTACAACCAATACGCCGCGCAATTCACTGCCCTTTCTTCAGTGAATTATTGCGACGTGGACAATTAACAACTGGACGGTGTGCAGCCCAAGTCTCACTTGCTCACCGAGGCTTCCCGTTTCAGCTGGTCACTCCCTTCTCTTTCAAAGTATCACATGCAGTTTCTGCCTATATATGTATACGCACTCAAAGCCATCTTGTGCCTGCGAGCTGAACGGGGACGGCTTGCTCGTTCGTAGCTTATCCCGCGGCTGCATCTATCTTTTCCACGCAAGCATATCTGTACCTCTGCCCCACGGAGTCACGGTTGGCTGCCGCTCGGCTGCTCGGACTTCAGGTGATTTTTTGATTCGTCAATGCTCATTCTTCTTCCTGACTCTCGATCAGTTTCATTGATTCCATGTCATGTGATAGATCTTTTGTTCTTCATAGACACGCAATTGTTAGAAGTAATATTAATAGATAGACTAATATTGCTATTTGAACCGCTCTCTCCTCATCTCTCCCTCGGACGACTTTTGAGATCGAAGAAGATCCAGACTTTTGAGATCGAAGAAGATCCAGCGATGCTACCTTGTCAGGATTCCGAGTAAGAGCGACAAACATGGCGGACCACTTGAAGCACTCAGAATGCATGCAAGCGTCCTGGTCTCCTGGACGGCCGGAATGGATCAAGGCGGCGCAGGCGCGATGATCTTTCGTGGCCGTACGATCGATTCATGGACGGCTCAGGTCGAGCCACATGGCCCACATGGCCCGAGCATGCTCACCTGACCTCCGGTCAGAAAGCCCCTAACCGTTTGCCCTTTTGTCGTACGATGAACAGCCGCAGGACGTAATCTGCTACTACTACTACTGCTATCACGCATCGTTCATAACCATTTATTCAAGATTCACCATCGTCTTATTTCGGTTTCGACTTATTATTATCACGTCAAGGGCTGCAATTTATACCCCGAATGAAATCATTATATATTGTACTAGGAGTGAGGTGCTCATTCTAATCTAGTGTAATCTTGCCGTCGCACAAAACTGCGTTTGAATCAGAAGCCACGTATGCAAACAAGAGAAGCCCAACTGTACTACGATCAACATGTTAAAACGAATCACGATGTCAGGGTATGTATCAGTTGATCCCATCAGTTCATCGTACGAATCACGATGCAAAACCGAATAAATGTGGAGGCGCCTCCCCCTGGGTTTGCACTTCCCCAGTAGGCACCCGTCCCCCGGCCGCCGGGCGATCGAAGACACGGCATTCCGTTTCGAAACGATCACTGCTGCAACCAACATCTGATTCATGCACCTTACTAGCTGGACGAAGCCAAACATGGCAAGCAAACAAGATCGATTAATGCTCCGCGTCGCTGACAGGCGAAGGCGTAGAAACCACTCCGCGTGCTAGCATTCCAGGTTTAGAGCGGGAGAGATCGATCGGGTGACAGCTAGCTAGCAGGGCATCTGGTGGAAGCATCCTCCTGTTTCGTCTGGCAAGGCGGCGCCACAGCCAGCCCAGAGAGGCGTCAGTTAATCGTCTCCGGATTCGGCACCGGAGGTTTTGTTTTCCTGGCAGACAGAGGGCGATGGCGTCCGGCTCTGCGAACGGCGCGCGTATAAGATGGCGGCAGTGCAAACGGAGGAATCCGCGATCCTTGAGCGCGGGCAAGGCAGGGGGCTTGTAGTCTCGCATTTGCAGCCCCCAGGCCTTCCATTCGATCCCTGGTATCTCCCCGTCTCCTCTCCAAGATCTCACACTTTTTTCCTTAATGGTGTTTAATGGTTTACTCGTTGTTTGTTCTGAACCATAATATCGAGCCAATCGTCTCAATATCTAGAAGATGTTGTTACCCGGAGGAGAAATCAGTTTAGATTTAGTTTCCTAATCTTGACAATCTCATTTCAACCTTTGTCTGGAGGCCGTTGTGTAGATTGAGTTTCACGGTTCCTCGTAAGATTTTGTCACAGGGCTCCGGGATCTGAAGCCTAGAGGTTCTGCAGATCGAGTCCAAAACCTCCGAGCTCGGTCTCGAGGCGCATCGGCAAAGTTCATCAGCGAAGAAGAAAGAGAAGAGATGTCAGCCGCAGCCGAGGGCCCGGCCGTGGCCGCGGGGAGGCTCAAGCGCCACGACTCGCTCTACGGCGACGCCGAGAAGGTCTCCAGGGACAAGTTCCACGGATCAGGGGTCAGAATCACCGCCGCCTTCGCGATTCACTCACCACTTGCGTCACGAATGCAATCTTTCCTCATAGATTGGAAGTGACGTTATCCTGTTGGTGTGCAGGGCAGCTGGGCGCGTACGCTGCAGCTGGCGTTCCAGAGCATCGGCGTGGTATACGGCGACATCGGGACGTCGCCGCTGTACGTGTTCTCGAGCACGTTCCCGGGCGGCATCCGGCACCCCGACGACCCCATCGGCGTGCTCTCGCTCATCCTCTACACCCTCATCCTCCTCCCCATGCTCAAGTACGTCTTCATCGTGCTCAAGGCCAACGACAACGGAGACGGTAAGTACATGAGTGAGATCCATATATACACACAGCGTTCTTCTTCGTCATTCTCCTCTAGTCGAAGCGGCGTTATTTTGCGATCAACGTGTACTTGGTGATGATGGATGCAGGAGGAACGTTCGCGCTGTACTCGCTGATATCCCGGCACGCCAAGATCAGGATGATCCCGGACCAGCAGGCCGAGGACGCGGCGGTGTCCAACTACAGCATCGAGGCGCCCAGCTCCGGGATGAAGAGGGCGCAGTGGATCAAGGAGAGGCTCGAGTCCAGCAACGTCGCCAAGATCGTGCTCTTCGGCATCACCATCCTCGGCACGTCCATGGTCATGGGAGATGGGACCTTGACGCCTGCAATCTCTGGTACGTACGGAGATACTAACGTTTAAATATGTGGATTTGAGGGTTGCTGCTGATGGATGTACACGTTCTTGCAGTGCTCTCTGCAGTGAGCGGGATCAGGGAGAAAGCGCCCGGCTTGACTCAATGTATGTTGCAACATTCAGACACCAGTTCACCTGTCAGACTGTTCGACGCTCACAGCGCCTGAACTGCTGCTTCTGTTGTCGTTTTTGCTACAGTGCAGGTGGTGTGGATCTCGGTGGCCATCCTGTTCTTCCTCTTCTCGGTGCAGCGCTTTGGCACCGACAAGGTCGGCTACTCCTTCGCGCCCATCATCTCGGTGTGGTTCCTCTTCATCGCGGCCATCGGGGTGTACAACCTCGTGGTGCATGACGCCACCGTCCTCCGAGCCTTCAACCCCAAGTACATCGTCGATTACTTCAGGAGGAACCGCAGGGAGGCCTGGGTCTCGCTTGGGGGCGCCGTCCTCTGCATCACAGGTATATATGGCGGCAGCCTGCCGATAATTAATTATGGTGCCCGTCCGTTTCATGTATGCATGATCCTCAAAGGAGGGAGAAATGATCTGCGAAGTTAATTAATAGATCGATTGATGGTTTGTTTATTTGCAATTTCGTCTGCGACAGGAACGGAGGCCATGTTTGCTGACCTTGGACATTTCAACATCAGGGCCATTCAGGTTCGTAATGAGGAGCACAGTTTACCAGGCGCTCTTCAGCTGTCTGCACCGGAACATGTTGTTACTATTATACTAGTAGCGGCTAATGGATCGTTCGTTTCGTTTGGTGTTGCAGATCAGCTTCACAGGTATCATTTTCCCCTCCGTCGCGCTATGCTACATGGGTCAGGCGGCCTATCTGCGCAAATTCCCAGAACACGTCAGCGACACCTTCTACAAATCCATCCCAGGTACGTACAGCCGAGTGAGGACATCATCTAATGAATTGCACACTTTCTACAATGTTTTTCGCACGCGGAACATATATATCATCAAAATGTAAAGCTGAAGATAATAGCTTATTAATAAAATGCAGTGCCGCTGTTCTGGCCGGTGTTCGTGGTGGCGATCATGGCTGCCATCATCGCGAGCCAGGCCATGCTCTCGGGCGCGTTCGCGATCCTGTCCAAGGCCCTGTCGCTGGGGTGCTTCCCCCGCGTGGAGGTGGTGCACACCTCGAGCAAGTACGAGGGCCAGGTGTACATCCCGGAGGTGAACTTCCTGATCGGCGCGGCCAGCGTGGGCGTGACGCTGGCGTTCCAGACGACGGACAACATCGGCAACGCGTACGGCATCTGCGTGGTGACCGTCTTCTCCATCACGACGCACCTGATGTCGGTGGTGATGCTGCTGGTGTGGCGGGCGCACCCGGCGGCGGTGGCCGCCTTCTACGCCGCCTTCGGCTTCGTGGAGTTCCTCTACCTCTCCTCCATCCTCTCCAAGTTCGCCGAGGGCGGCTACCTGCCCTTCTGCTTCGCGCTGGTGCTCATGGCGCTCATGGCGTCGTGGCACTACGTCCACGTGCGCCGCTACTGGTACGAGCTGGACCGCGCCGTGCCGGGCGCCGAGGTGGCGTCGCTGCTGGCGCGGCGCGACGTGCGGCGGGTGCCCGGCGTGGGCCTGCTCTACTCGGAGCTGGTGCAGGGCGTCCCGCCCGTGTTCCCGCGCCTCGTCGACAAGATCCCCTCCGTGCACGCCGTCCTCGCCTTCGTGTCCATCAAGCACCTCCCCGTCCCGCGCGTGCCGCCGCCGGAGCGCTTCATCTTCCGCCGCGTCGGCGACGTGGGCGACCACGTCTTCCGCTGCGTCGCGCGCTACGGCTACACGGACCCGCTCGAGGGGCACAGGGAGTTCGCCGCGTTCCTCCTCGACCGCCTCAAGATGTTCGTCCAGGAGGAGGCCGCCTTCGCCTGCCGCCCGAGCAGCGACGGCGACGGCGGCGACGACGCCGACAACAGCGACGCGCGGCGGCGCGCGCAGGCGGCGGCGGCGGTGGCGGAGGAGCAGCGGTTCGTCGACGCGGAGGCAGAGCGCGGGGTGGTGTACCTGATGGGCGAGGCGTCGGTGACGGCGGCGCCGGGGTCGTCGGTGGTGAAGAGGGTGGTGGTGAACAAGGTGTACGGGTTCCTGAGGAAGAACCTGCGGGAGACACACAAGGCGCTGTCCATCCCCAAGGACCAGATGCTCCGGGTCGGCATCACCTACGAGATATAGCAAAGCACACGACGACGGAGCTAGCTGCTTCGCATCTCTCTCTCGCTCTGCTTCCCTTCTACCTACGCTAGGACGAAGGAACTATGTTGCTGTACTAGCGCCTTGTGTGTTATCGATGTGTTCTTTTAGCAAATGGAACGACTGTTAATTAACATGTGCATCAACTCCATGGCTTCAACGTCTCTACAATCGCATTCATGTGTCAAGCAAAAGAGCTCAAACCTCGATTGCAAACTGCCAAGGTCCGTTCAACCTTCATGCACCAAACGGCCATTAATTCATCAATCGCAAGCGAGAATAGTGATTACTAGGTAGGTAACACGAAGATTTGCTACGCATGCATTACCTGCAAGTCGCTGTTCGCTTGAAAGCCTGAAACCGCACGTACCCCTTAAAAAAAATGGCTGAAACTGTAATATCTTGTCCTCTCTCTTGTCCGTTCATTCTCAGAAGGACGCATGCCTCGGCCGGAAACTGTAAAAATCAACAAGCTGTTGGACCAGGATACCAGCATAGGGCAGTCCGGATAGCGGCTTTGGCGCTTTGTTTGTACTGTATTTGGTGTCACCGAACGAACCAAACCCTTCCGTCTCCATCGGTATATTAGTACAGTACAGTTTTTTTTTTCATAGGGAAAGGGAGTGATGACCAGATCCAGCAGGGTGCAGCTACGGTAGGCTCTGGCTCCTCTGACTGCGGTACTGTTTCAATCACTGTACTGCCGTCGCACCCAGTACTACTTCTCAACTCCAAGCTCGGTTCCAACGTGGATCCGGTGGGAGCTTTTTTCTTCATCAGTGATTGTCACACAGAAGCAGCACTTGCCCATTTTCTGAATAATAGCCCTAACCTGAACAGTTTTATTATCAGAACAAAAAGGCGCAGGTGGCAGAGAGGCCGCAGGATCAAATCCTGAACAAAATTACCGAAAACCCCACAAATCAGGGTCATAGATAGATATCTGAACCCTGCTATTCACCGTGATAGCAAGATGCCAAATGGACGAACGGTTCATTTGACACACACTTCAGCATCTTCTGATATCCCAGTTTCTGCATTGGAAGACATGACGTAGAACGCTTCAAACCACCCGGTTCCATGCAGCGAGGAAGCTCCAAGAGAACAAGAGAAGATCTAACAGTTGTACCAAAGAAGAAGGTTAATACCACGGCAAGCTGGATATAAAACTGTGGCCAACATTTGTCTCTTCTGCCGGATCTCACCGTTGTCATCCTCCCTTGTACCGACGAAACCGTCCCCTGCCTGCCCTTCACACCGATTGCTTCAATTTTATTCCTCCATTCTGATAGTGACATTGTCTCGAGAAAACAACATTATCAGATTACCCCACAAACGATCAATCTTGACACTGACAAGCTAGTTTAATCCCCAGGGTGAAACATGACATACATTACAATCTCTTTTGTCGATAATTGCTAAGAGTACAGATTTCTGCTCAGTAAAAAATGGCAGCAAGGAATTACTGTCTGCAGTATACAGTAGCATAAACATTTGTCATCTAAATGATATTTCTATCAGAGAGTGGACACCGAGAATAGCAAGAATAAGTGTGATGAAACGAGCATACAGTAACATGTACCTATGCCTAGTCTTCTTTCATGCACAAGCTGAACTTTGTTTAGCAAGCTTTAGGATACTAACAAATTCATTAGAAACAATAAGCGGAACATTCGTGCAGTATGATGCAATCAGATTCGCATTCCATTGTTAAATAATAATAGTAGATCTGCAGTCCTGGATGTTGATTGAAAGATAATCAAACATTTTTCCAATAGTCTAATTGCTGCCCCTTCGTTCCATTGTGCATAAATCGCCATGCCCCCCCTTCACTTTGCTGGCACCATCTGGAGTTAGTATCTAGACCTCCAAACAATGTCACACACGTCGGAGGAAGAATCCCTGAACAATTTCCAGCAACAAGCGAAGCTCGAAGCTTGTGCAACTGGGTCAAGCAAAGCTGATACTGTCATGCCTGTAGTGAAAAAGAGACGAGGTCATCCAGGTAATCTAGGTATGTGGCTTCCACTTTTCAACTAATACACTTGGTTTCTTCAAGCATATAATATTATCACTTTTCAACAAATTGGTCATCATGTCTTAAACAATAAATCCAAGGTTGATTTCTTTCCAGTCAAGGTTATCTGATTACATGAACACACGTGCATGTGCTATATGATAAACACATTAAAACAATATTTACAGCAACGGTCAGGTTTCTTTGGTAGTCCTATGAGAATCAAACAATGGAGAGAGATGAAGGGTAATTTGATTTCTGGAATCTGGATACTCAGTAGAAACTCTATAGATCACTTAACTCCTCCTGTATCTGATAGTCTAGATATGGAAGAAAAGTGTTGTGATGCAGTGTTGCTTTACCTTGTACTAAGAAACTCGTCTATCATGTTTCAACTTTTATACTGGTTTTCTATAAGTTTTTTTTTCTGATTTATAGTATCATATCCAGATCTATAGTACTTCCCATTGCTGCACCAGGGGATTGAAGTAGTTATATTTTGCTCATGCTCATTTTCGATTCACATTGTAATTAATTACACTATAAGTGCGGCAGGGGAATAAAGCGCTTCATTGTTATATTTTCCTCCTGCTCATTCACAGTTTAGATTCTAATTAATCACACTAGAAGAAGTGAGACACAGATGTAACCGAGGGATTCTGAATGTATTGACAAAAACAAGACTTGCATCTAAGGCACAGTGATTCATTGACAACTGAAACTGCAAAGTTAACTGGAATATTGAATAAAGTCTCAACAATGTTACTTAATTAGAAGTTAAAGTGAGGAATAAGATAACTAGAATGTGTACTTCAACCTGCAAGACCTCACACTGGTTCATGATATCCATGTTGCAGATCCTGATGTAGAAGTAGTGGCTTTGTCACCTAAGACACTCCTGGCAACAAACAGATACATCTGTGAGGTCTGCCACAAGGGTTTCCAGAGAGACCAGAACCTCCAGCTCCACAGGAGAGGCCATAACCTACCATGGAAGCTGAAGCAGAGAAGCAGCACTGAAGCTAAGAAGAAGGTGTATGTCTGCCCTGAGGTCACTTGCCCTCACCATGATGCAAGCCGAGCTTTGGGCGATCTCACAGGCATAAAAAAGCACTACTCCAGGAAGCATGGGGAGAAGAAGTGGAAGTGTGACAGGTGCTCAAAGAAGTATGCTGTTCAGTCGGATTGGAAAGCTCATACAAAGATATGTGGCACCAAGGAGTATCGATGTGACTGTGGAACAATCTTCTCAAGGTATCTTTCTCATCAAACTGAAAATATTACACAGTAGTCAAACCAGATATGGCTGAAAATAGGATAATGATTCGACATTGTTGTGTACTGTCATACTTCTACAACGTGTAACTGGATGAAAGAAAAAAATAACATGATTACATCCTAACGCATATTAATGTAATACATCACTTAAATACTTCAAGGTCTATAGTAGTTAGGTACAACAACAGCAAGCCCAATTAAAAAAGGCTGGTAATTACAACGGGCAGGTGTTTTGCAGAGAACAGTGGTGTATGTGAGGAAGATAGTCTGAAGAGACTCAAGATTTTATTTTAGGGCAAATCAATATTGTTAGAACAACAGCAAAGTTGTTACAGGTTGAAATGCTTCTGCAGGAAGCAGCAACTAAAATCTCCATTCTTTCTCTTTTTACACTCCAGCTATGTGGTTTATCTCTGTGATGCTTACAAGGCTAATCTGATTTATTAGAACTTAGAAATAAATTCGATTACTACATTATTGCACTTATCTAATGCATTGTCAATGAAAATTTGACTTTTTATTCCTTCACATATTTTAGAATCATTGGAAGTATCAAATTCCTCTCATACACAATTTCTGGAAATTTAACTTCCATTATACTTTATGTAATTGCAGAAAGGACAGCTTCATCACTCATCGAGCCTTCTGTGATGCATTAGCTGAAGACAACTCCAGGGTTAACCACACTCTTGCTACAATGGTGGGAAGTCTGCATGGTCAGCAGCAGGATATCTTTTCGCATGGAGTACCTAGCTTCACAGCTTCACCCACCGATGTGATCTCAAACTTGTCTAACAATGACCATAACTCAGACAGCCATCTGAGAACTTTGTCCCCTTATGCTCTCATTACAAGGAACACAGCATTGTTTTCGAACCAGATATCACAAAAGGATTCGGGTTTTCCACTTGATGGAAGCGCATCAAGCTTTCCTTACATGTCCATGAACTCTCCATACATGTCTGCAACTGCACTGCTACAGAAAGCTGCGGAGATGGGAGCAAAGACCAGCCATGATCCTATATCACCATTACTTCTGAAAAGTTTCCCAAGTAATGTGACCACTCCGAGAGATCATATGGACATATCCAGTGGAAGCCAAGGAGATTCTCTAGGGAATTCAGCAGCTAATAGTGTTGGCATCAAGACAGCTGATGATGATGGCTCTTACATGAGTGGCCGCAGTAACATTCTGATGAACTCTCCATGGGCAAACAGCTGCATGAGACCTACTACGGTACCTTTAATCGGACTAATGAACAATCCATTCGCCATGAGAGCAGCAAAAGAGAGCCCCAGCATTTTTTCTGAAAATCAGACGCAGCATAACAGACAGGAAAACATTGCAGGGGTAGGAGATGCTGGACTGACCCAAGACTTTCTAGGTTTAGGAGGCAACGGTAATTTGGATATGAGTTCTGAGACCTACAATGCGGATGTGACAGCATTAAGCTATTCTGATGAGCAACAAAAGTCTCAGGAGCACATCTACTCTTACCATCAGTCATCTCTAGACTCCGCTGCATTGGAGAAACCTATTTGGGAAACCTAATGCAGACATTACTCACTCTGGTAGTTCAGCTTCTGCTACGATGTCCCTGGAGCAGAAATAACTATGTATCAGGCAGTAAAACCCTTGTCCGGTCAGGACAAACGGGGTTTAAGAGAGCATTTCTATAGGCAGACTAAAAAAAGTAGTTCAGTCTTACCAATCAGAGAGACCACAGGGACAGCTTTAAAAAATTTGTATTTTCACTTAAGAGATACCAATAATTTTGCAAAAGGAAAGCAGGGCAATATGGATGCAAATTGTAGAACAATCTATTGGGGTCAACAATATTTTTATTACAGTTCAAACAAAAGAAGAACTGCAAGCAACATAATGTTTGTTCTCTTAATTTGTGCAGCTCTAGGAATATGAATGTGATGTTTCCTTGGGTTTGCACTTTTGAGTAAATCTTAATCAGGACGCATGCTGGCAGTCTTTTGGCCATAAGCAGAGTTCCAACTTTTAATAATTTCATTCTTTACAGTGACGTCCCTGTGACCTTTCCTGTTTCTTATATGGTCAGATGGGGAGATAACTGGGATCCAGACATTTGTGTCAGCGATGTATCAAAGATTAAGGTAAAATGTGCTCCTAGAGTCAAGATTCACCTCTGATCTATAATAAGACTATATAGGAGAGAGGCAGATAGAGAAGAGGATACTAGCGCTAACCTGTAGTCAGATCAAACACTAGCAAGTCCACTAGACAGCAATACGTTATATAACCTAGTACAGGTTATTGGGTCTCATTTCAGATAAGTTCAACAGTCAAACACTGCTAGCATTACTTTGCCATGTCTTGTGTCATCCATATGCCAATATCAAAATGAAATGTATGCCCCAAACTTGTAGCAATGTAATTTGTCGAGTGCAGTTTACCTCCAACAAATGCCCAGGCTCAGGAGCAACTTGAGTTCGGCTCTCGATTACTCTTTAGTCTTCAGAAGACACTACAAGGATCAGAAAATTCCTCTAAGGAACTAGTACAAAAGCGCGTACGATGCTCATAATCATCACACATAATTTGAATGTACAGAGCAGTTTGGAGTGCCCGAACCAGTACCGGCAGGGGCGAGTCCTCGCAGGGAGGAGAGGCGACGAAGGTGGGCAGGTAGGCTCTGTCTTCAACGACCTGGAGGGCGGGAGCGGACCGGCCGGCGGTTGAGCAGGCCTCCGCCGTCTCCGCCATGGCCGCTGACGCTGTCGGCGGCGGGGAAGGTTTCGACGAGATGAGCCGTGGGCTTAATTAAGGATTTGGGCCTCTGAAGTCTTTCTCGGGCACGGGCTTTACTACTGGTCCCGTCCGCCACGGCAAGCAGTTCGTTCAAGGCCCCATAGCCGTACCCAATGATTCCGTACAACACGGCCGGCCGTGCAAGCGCAAAGCATTCGTGAGCTCGCCTCATGTTGCAATCATCTGTTACGACCTAACGTGAAAGGGGTCTTGCCTAGTGGTTAAGGCATCTGAGTACACCTCTCAGGTCCTGGGTTCGACTCCTTGTGGAGCGAATTTTAAGGATTTAACGGCATTTGTGCTTTCAGTGGTAGGCGACGCTCCCGTCGACAGCGAGGCGCTAGTGGTGACTTCGTATCTCTGGATTTGCCGGCTCAGTCTTCGAAGATGCTCATAGGGGTAGGGTTTACGTACGTGTGTTCATAAGAGTGAGTGTGCGTGCGTTGTGAGTGTCTGAGTTGTACTGTGTAATTTCAAAAAAAAAAATCTGTTACGATTTAACCACAGAATATGCATTGATTGTTATCGCAAAAAAAAAAAGAATATGCATTGATTGGGAATCATTTTTAATGAATCTCATTTGATTTTCTACCTAACAGCAGCACATGTCAGTGTATTAGTTCGGCACACCTCGATGGCAAAACAAAATGTTTGGTGATAGCCCACATGTTTGGTAGAGCGAGTGCAGCCTGAACTCCACCAGTACGGAGTTGTTAACAAACGCGGACGGCCTAACAGACGATAAGAAACGCTTTACCGAAGGTTTGGTAACAGCCGTCGGTGCAGCAGCACTGGACACACGACGAATGTACATGCGCCTAACCCAGTTTGGGTTGGCACTTGGCACTTTGGCAGGCAGTAACCCTCCATCCGGAACCCTGCTGCCATCGTGCCTAACAAAAGTCAATTAAACGTGGCAGTATGTATGTCACCAGCACCACAAAACTGCACATGAGATCGATCGATGAGCGAGGAGAACAAAGATCTGGTTTGAAGAATCTGGTCTTGTTTGACCTGAGACTAGCTCGATCGGTGTACACAAGTAGTAGCCAGCCAGAGCCTTGTTTGACCTGCCAGAATGGCAAACAACAATCTGGCGAACAATCCTCGTCGGAGTCCGTGCGTTGGTCAATCTATCACGTCGCCGTCACCGGCAGCCAGAGGCGAGGAGCCGAGGAGCGGCGACCGATGGGATGCTGGGATTCGAAGCTTCCTCTCCCCGATCACATGCTTGAGGCTTAAATTTTGGAGGGCGCTACAGCAAGCAGAGCCAAAGGGGCCGAACAGATTAATCAAAGTTCAAAGATGCCCGACAACACGTTGAAAGGTAGCCACCGACGACAGGACTCCACCTACAAGTGGCAACTCACCATTGTAGTAGTACTAAGAGAAGTTCAAATTGCTGTATTCCATAACAGTTTGGGAACGTTTACGTTATTTTTATCCCAGTAACTGACTGAACGAGCTTATTGAAAATTAGAACCAACTCATTGTCATACCATTTTACATTTAACAGTTTCGTTTACGTTATTTTTATCCCAGTAACTGACTGAACGAGCTTATTGAAAATAGAACCAACTCTTGTCATACCATAATAACATTGGGAACGTTTACGTATTTTTATCCATAACTGATGAACGAGCTTATTGAAAATTAACCAATCATTGTCATACCATTTTATTTTTCCGAAATGATATGTTACATACTTAGATTAAATGTATACTAGTATACCATAATCAGGCTCTTCCAATCATAGATCACATCATATGTTCCAAAACAAAGCCTTTCTTTCTGTTCTCCCCGATTTCCTTGCATCTGTTCTTTTAGTCCCTTCATCCTAATTTAATTACTTTTTGTATTAGGTTAGAATAAGAAGTCTGAACTAATCATATTAGCCTAGTGTTAAGAAAAGAAAATTACAGGGAGTATTACCAAGCCATAATTTGAGCCCTACATAACAATGATCCTAAAAAATAAAAAAGTACTGAAACAAATTATAAGATAGTCTATTTACTCTTTTTTTCTTGTCCAAATTACCTCAAATAAAATCCTAAAGTCTTATTGTTACCCAACAAGGTGCTGAATTAGGATCATCGACTCCTTAATTATATTCAAGTTTTTCTTGACGACAAATGACATCGCTGTTGGAATTAGCTTTTCATGAAATGCGTACGCTTTTGGAGAAAGGAAAACATTGTACGCAAAAGGCACTGCCCTCTAGCTAACCTCAAAAAACGACCAGCTTTTAACAAAGATGAAAGAGAGGATTTTCCACTAATTATGTCGTAAGCTGAACGTCCATTCCTCATGGTTGGTAGCTTAGCTTAATTGCCCCTCAAAGCTGGCACCAAAGAATTGCAGATGAAGCAAAACCATCCGATTGACTCCAATGAGCTGAGGACGAAACGAAAGTCCAACCCCAACCGATGCCGCGACCTTTGATTCGACTCGCCGAAACCATCAATAGTACTCCAGCAGCAGAAGCACGCACACACGGCACGAGAAGAAAAAGAAGAAGAAGAAAGAAAAAGGAATTTGGGCTGGAAAAGGAAGACCAGCGAAAGCCGCCGCCTGCTTGTCCGCCCGGCTGTCCCTCTCCGATCCCACCGCACCTCGCCAGATGCCTGCGCCCTCGCGCCCCGCACGATCGGGATCCGACGGCCG
>JAAXCT010002327.1:0-80989 GCA_012490785.1 Eragrostis nindensis
TTTTTTTAACTTCCTTTTTAGAATTTAACTAAATTCGGATTCTATTCAAATTTTTGATCCTTCATTTTATGTGACTTAATTGAAATTTGCACCTAATCAACTTTACATGATGACTAAGCACTGTAGAGAAATGAACGAGACATCTGGGATGTCACAATCCTCCCCCCTTAAAGAAATCTCGTCCCGAGATTACGAAACGAGTGGGGATAGGTTTACAAAGAATGGATATTCTTGACAACCCAATTAAGAAATTGATGTGAAGTTACTTAATATGTCCTGTAGATCAAGGGTCTGAATATATACCTTGATAAAGAGATTGTGAGGGCTTCTTGTTTCAAGATTATGGAAGCGGAACTAAAGTGATGTCTGCGTGAAATTCAGGAATAGAAAGATACCTTGAAGAAAAGGATACTTCGACAATATCTCTTAAACCAAAGTAGGGAGTTCAGGAGAAGAACATACTAGAATTATGAGTACAATGATAGCTGATGAGTTTTCATGATCACTGACAACACCTTGAGTTTGATACTGTCAGGATGGTGAGAAAATTCATGACGAGACTGGAATATTTCTGGAGAGAGGTGGCAATGCATTAACAAAGAATATTTGGAAGAAGTATAAGTAAGCTTGTAGGAAGTCAAGAGATGAAGCAAGATTGCAAGGATTTGGGACAGTGTGAAAAATATGAGAACTACTCTGGTTACCCCTTTGATTTGATACAGATGATCATATTTAAGGAGGAGGGTTCCAAAGACTCACCAGAAATAGAATACATCATGAGATGATATACTCTCATGGAGTGATGTACAGAAGGTGATGGTCGAGTGAAAGATGGAAATTTATGTGTTAGTCAGTGGGTAACAGTAACTCAAAGGAGGGTCACTTGTCATACTACTGAATATGTGGATTCTCTAGTAAAGATGAGCATGTACATTTAAAGAGTGCCGACATCGGATAAATCAATAAGGGTTCTTAAGAGAAGAGCAAAAGAATATTGATCTGACTCTGGTTCTATAGAAGGTAGCAACTCAAAAGTCAAGAATGATTGAAGTGTTTTGACTGGGACAAGTGGGATATATAATGTCAAGGATAGTCAATGTTCAGCCTGTCATGTTTGAATATTTTTAGCAGTTTTTACTATGAATGAACTATTGCTGCTGGTACCTTCCTTGAAAAGTCTAGTATCCAGCTCGGTACAATTTCTTCTCATGTGAAGGACAACAGGTGAGAGGACAGACAAATTATAGCTTTTGATATTGCAATATGCAAAAGAGATTATGGGAGCTGATGCAGACTAGAAACAAGGAAAAAGCTAAAGAGATTTATTTCAGATCGGTGCAATGCATACTGGAGATTCCAAACTCTAATTGAAGAGGAAAATATTTTGTAGCGCTGGGCAAGGTGTCAGATTATATATTCTACACTAGTGCGTCATATGCATTTGGACTGGGACTGGTTGACTGATTGGTTCAATACATGTTGAATCAAGGCAATGGAAGTGCCCATGTATTTTAATGGAGCTGATCATGTGGTTCGGTCAGCAAGGAGTGAGGTTATCCAAAAATGTTCAGATTAGGAACAATCTGACAATTAAAGATACAAGGTAAGAGGACAATGTATCAATCGACACAACAAGAAAGGTGGAGAGTTTGGAGCAGCAAAGATATTGAGTGAATTCCAATCTGGTAAAGAAGCAAGTAGATGCCAAAGGAAATATTTCTATACAGATCGGATAAACAAGATGGAAATCAACTCACAGGCAATTGACCATGAAATGGGGCCATAGCTCAAGGAGGTCTAAATTGAGCACATAAACAAAATAGCGAACAGGGTCTTGGGTTCATTGATTGGTTCTCAAAGGCAATGGTGATCGATGAGTAACTAGAAGTTTGTTCCCACGATACGGATAATCAAACACCTCATTCTTGCTCAACGTCTTTAGTTTATTAATGCATCATTTTTACCTTAGGGTAGTATGATGCCTACTCCTATCATGATATGCATCTCGATGAGTGAGTTGATGCCATGATGAAATCATGGTGCAATGTATGTTCTCATGGTGCAATGCACGCGTGTGATGGTGCATATGTAATGATGCGGTTGCATAATGCCATGCCACGGATGGTGCGTAATGATGCATATGGCATGGAATGCAAGTAATGTTGCAGAATGATGCATATGTCATGTGCATATGGATGATGCATATACCGGTTATATATATGTGCAATGGTGCGTGTGTCATGATGCAGATAACATGATGAGTCCCTCATGGTGCACATGCAAAATGTTTATGTTATGAAGCAAATGGCGGTGCAATGCATTATTCAATGGTGCAATGCACATTTCTGCAAGAATACTCATGAATGAGTCATGTTATTCCCCCAATGCTTCATGCCATTATTTATTTATTTTTACTTGGAGCAAGAATATGATGATATAGTATATAGATCAAGGATACAATTTAGATCGCAAGGTAGAGCCAAAATATTCCATGCTCAAGAAACTAGAACATGGTCAAACCTTTCTGCTCAGTAGTGAAATATGTCAAATAATTCAACGTATGCAGCCAGATCATGGAGCAAGTAGGCCACAGAAATTTAGTTGCACCATGCGATGAAAAATCATCGAGTTTAGCAACCGGACAAAATCTGCCATAACTGGCAGTCATCACGCAAAGCAAAACTGGGAATTTTGAGTGCAGAATTAGGAAATGTGATGAAATAGAAGGTTGTAAATAACTCTCATAGCTTTCCAACGAGTATTCAATGACTCCATAGGACAAAAAGGTCAGTAGTTATGGTCTGCGAAAGCTGACAGTCGACGCGAAGAATTTCGGTTCTAGACAGAATTGACAGCGACTCAAAGATTGGATGTTTAGGCAGATTTCCAGGGCGAAATTTGGAAAAGATTTGAGTATAAACTCGTAGTAGACTTCAAAGACTTTCCAGAGAGTGTTCAATGACCTCAAAAGGTTATGGGACTCAGGAGATATGCCTTGTCAAAGTTGTTGAAACAGATTCAGGACAAATTTTAGTGGAGGCAATTTAAACCCTTTTAAATTTCGAAATTTTAACTTTAAATTTGTCAAATTAGATTCAGAGATGAGTAATCAAGGTAAGGAAACATTTTAGTTCAGAAACTTAAGAATGCCATGATGCAACATTTTTATTTAACCTAATTTCGTTCCTCACCAAAAGAAAAATAATACCATTATCTTGGCACGTATTTCGGTGGCATACTCGTCTCTCAATCGTGTTAGTCTAGCAAACGGTGTGACTTCTAACTTGGTTAGTGTACCTGCAGAAAAACACACAACGTCACCTCACACAACCTACTCAGGTGACGTATCTGTACATAAAGTAAACGCACGGCTCCAATCATCCTCATGAACGCGATGGTCCATGTACCAGAAATCACCTCATGAACTCGATGGTTCATGTACCAGAAATATCACTGAGCCATGCATGATCCTTACCTTCTTACCTGAGCGTCGGTGCGTCGTTACAGAAAAGTAACAAACAACCTTATTGCCACCTGAACACTAACATCCTTATGTGGGCAATACTAACGTATCCTCACCGTATAACGTAGTTTTCAAAATACGGCGTTAAAGTGTTTGTATTATCTTGGACCAGCTCTGATACCAGCTGTGACAGTCCGATCCACAGGATCTTTGTCCCACGGTGCTGTTTAAGCAGACACGAGATAATACAACACTTTCGACTTAATTAACAAGTTCATTATTATTACAATATAAGTTCAGAGTGTAGCGGAAGCGATAAACGATAAGTTTGAAAGCGGAAGATACACGAGAATTACACTACTCTCATCGATACAGCATGAGTGACAATCTGATGCCCGATCAGATAATCACACTAGCAACAACCACGACTGCAGCGGCTGATCAGACTCCAATTAATACCTGAAAACAACGAAGGCACAAAGCCTGAGTACTAATTACTCAGCAAGTCTTACCCGTCAAATTGACTCCTAGACATGCAAAGGCTCACAATAGGATGGCTGAATTTAAAAAGACTCGCACTAAGCATCTAAATCATTTCTATAATATTTTAGCTTAAGTTTTATCTTCTTAAACAATAGTATAATGGTTATGGAAACTAAACAAGCATAGAATATAAACATATCTGAATATAAGCATAAGGATATCAACATCAATAATCCAACAAGATAGCATATATCATCATCATAAGCAAGTATCATGTGTGCTACGTGAAGGCGGCAAGCTCAAGCGGTACTCATTTCTGCGAGTGACAGCGATTATAATCGATTTACACCAGCTGGCGAAAACCCGAGATACACGACGTATACGCACCACTCAAGATGGTCATATACGGCAACCTTTCACAAGACAGTAAACACCAAGGAAGGGTCCAGTACAAAGAATTGGGCAGCCGTCCCACCACCGTCGTAGCCAAGACCTGCCCAACTACGCCCAGCGTGTCTTTCAACCAGTGAACTGGGTACCAACCAACGATGCCACCATACATGCTACTTAGGTTTACTAGCTCCCATTAGCACTAGTATGCACTCGGTACTGTTCAATACTTGATCAAGGGGCCAACAACGAATCGGTCCTTAATCGACTAGGCAGGGCTACAGTAGTCAACACCTCCCTGTGTTGCTACAACCTACACATATAATGCCCCTGCCCGGTCTCAACAAATAACATAAACTCATTCTTTATCTTCTCTTTAGTGATTCAATTCTTAATCTCAGGAGTAATACTTGATATATATACGAAATACTTTAACTAAGCATAGCAGACATTCTACCGAATTACTAGGATAGACACATAGCAACATAGGACATTTGGATATCATGCAGGTGGGTTTCACATCAACTCCAATAACCTAAGTGCACAATCATCCTATACTTTCTACATTATGATCTTTAGAAAGGAAAAATTTGTAAAGGGTTAAAATGACCGGGGCTTGCCTTGAGGTACACAAACAAAGTTAGTAACTTCAACTTCTGGATCCTGAGAGGAATGATCCTGTTGAATATCCTCCTCTTGGTCGTTTCCTAGAATATGATATATGTCAATTGGATGAAAATGCAAAGAGAATATAAACCAATATGTGATGCAATGAGAGTGACTTAGTTTCAGATTTGAAGGGTGAGGTTCAGTTCTGAAATTATGTTAGAATTGTTTATTACTTTCGTCTGAAGTATTTCCTTCATTGACTCCCATGAAGCATTATTATCTTATCTTGCTATATTATCCTTAAAAGAACTTAAAGAAATCATGAAAATCGTTTTAATGCATTTCTGGACAGGAATGACTTACTAGCATTACTAACATGCTTGAACAGATCAACACTTTATTTTACCTATTTTATGCTTAAAAGAATTATTTTAAGTGGCAAAAACCTAACTACAACAAGGAATAAATCCTATAAAATTGGATGAACAGTTCTGATCTAACCCAAAATTATGGTGAAAGGTGATCACCTAAGCTATACACATGTATGCACAAGCTTAAGGCAAGTTAATGACTAAATTAATGTATAAAGAAGATGACAAGTTTATCAAAGAAAGATTTATAACTAAAGTTTCTTACAGAAAAACTATCATGGTTCATCTCTATGAACAGGGCATCTCAAAAGGAGAAAATCAGGTTAAGTTCACATTTTTTCTAATTACATTCAATTTACTATGAATTATTTAATGTATAGCTTACAAAATTCCTACAGGTTTCCCTATGCAGAAACAGGGGATGTGCTCTATACTACTGAACAGAGTGCATCAAGGTTGTCCTAACAAGCTTAAGTTCATATTTTTATCATGCCTAGATTATTTATTATGAAGATGACAAGTTTATCAAAGAGAAAATCATAATTAGTTCTCTTTACAGAAACAAGATGAACATTATAGACCACTGTGAAAGGCATGTCACAAGGATTCCAACAGCCCTAGTTTGCAATTTTTGGATAAGTAAATCATTATTATTAATTTAACAAGGTTAACTAGGGTTTAACTTCTAACAATTTTTCAGGACAGAACATACATGAACAATGATCACTTTGGTGCTCTATGGATAGATCCCTTCAAGAGGAATCCAACAAAATTTAGTTTGCATTTTGGACTTCAGAATCTATTTATATCAATTTTTGAAGTTTAATCAAAGTTCACTGTTATTTACGGAATTGCCACTGAACTATATAACCCTAGCGCGCTCTGGTTCAGGCGCGGCGCGCACGGCGGCGACGGCGTGGCGCGGCTGTTCCGACTAAACGGCGGCATGAAGCTGGAAGAGATCATGACGTGGACCTTCAGCGAACCCTAGGCTACACGCGGCTCAAGGAGATGAGAGGAGAGGCTCACCGGAGCGTGTGCTAGCACCGTGAAGGGCGGAGCTCCAGTGCGGCGGCTCGCGGCGGATGGCGGCGAGGCTACGGCGACCACAACTGCATAATCGTGGACGAGATCACATCCCAGAGGTGCGCAATGACAAGATGAGGTAGCCTACGCGAGGAATCGATCGATGGCTCACCGTGTTTGACGAATTGCGGCGATGGATCGACGGCGGACGGTGGACGGCTCTGAGGAAGATGATCGGATTCCGGCGGCTACGGTGCACGGCGACGTGAACTTCTTCTTGCTACATGACCAGCGTCGCACGGCGGTCCTTTCGCGAGGTCGAGCTCGCGCGGAGACGCTGTGTAGCGGCGGCGCGGTGGTTTGCTTCGCCGGCGGTTAGGTCGCGCGTGAGGGCGAGAGATAGCGAGAGAGAGCAAGCGCTGCGAGAGTGAGGAGCGGGAGAAGAGAAGCAGTGGTCGACTTCGCCTCCTCCAATCGAGCTGAAGCGGTGGGAAACTGAGCTAGGGCGGTGGAAGCAGGAGGTGGCGGTCGGCGGTGAAGAATCGAGAGCGAGAGAGAAAAACAGATTGAGACTGGGTGGTGGGACCGGCCAGGTTTTTTTCTTTTTCGTTTGAATTTTTCTCTTCTCATATAAATTCCATTTGAAGGGTTAAACAAAGGTTAATATTCTCCAGATTTTTATTGAAGACTCCTGGATATGTATACAAGACAGGTGGCAGCTCAATTTGATGAAAACTTTCAAAAATCTGGATTTGAAATTCAAACACGTTGTTTAAAATTTAAACTTCCTTTACTTATTTGGAGCACTTCCTAATGAATAATGATTTTAATCTTTTGGCTAGATTTTTATTTCACTTATAGCTTTCACATGAATTCTTGGTTACACATAATTCTGTTCATTTCTTTTAACTTCCTTTTTAGAATTTAACTTAAATTCGGATTCTATTCAAATTTTTGATCCTTCATTTTATGTGACTTAATTGAAATTTGCACCTAATCAACTTTACATGATGACTAAGCACTGTAGAGAAATGAACGAGACATCTGGGATGTCACAAATAAGTTCTGTCAAAATATTTCGCTAAGCATATTTCTGGTACATGAACCATCGAGTTCATGAGGTGATTTCTGGTACATGGACCATCGCATTCATGAGGATGATGGGAGCCATGCATTTACTTTCCGTACAGATACGTCACCTGAGTAGGTTGTTTGAGGTGACGTTGTGTGTTTTTCTGCAGGTACACTAACCCGCGTTAAACCGTGTAGAAACGTTTGTTGAGTGCGAATTAGTTGCCACCGTTGTCTACGGCCTATGTATTAGGCAAACTCTTTATTTTGTGAGGGCGAATAGGTCGAGCATGCATGCATTGCATTTAAAAGACGTCAACAAATTTCAGCTCACAGAAATTTTTGGACTGACTGACTAAAACAACTTCCAAAATCCATTTCTCTTAAACCGCTGAGCCAAAAATTGCAAACTCGGACTTGTTGAAAAGCTTAAAACACGAACTACAAGTTCTCCTCAGGTTGCCAATACGAATCATGCCTTTTTCAGCCCCAATCTGTCGTTTGACCCAGTACTCAAATCTGTCCGAGAAGAATTTCTGGTTCTGTCAGTCAACTTCAAAAATTCATATCTGCTGTTCCGTTCGTCCGTTTCGCGTGTTTGACCACTCATTGGAAAGCTTGTGAAGTTTTCTACAACTTTCACTTTCTGACTTTTCTCATTTGGCGCCTCCAGAAGTGCCAAAACTCGTTTTGCGACTGCTGCTTGCAGTCGGGGCAGAATTCAATCTGCTGTTCTAAAGTCCGCCGTTCCGCTGTCTTCGCTCGAGTGGGTGTTGTAGCATCTCGCTACGATAACCTGCATTTCCGTGCCATGTTATGTGTTCTTTTGCTAACATGGGTAATCTTTAAACAAAGGGTTGTAACGCAGATGGCCGATCTGGACGACTTTCCGTTCGCCTAGCTCGGGGAGGACGGTGCGCTGCACACGGATGGCCTTTACCACCCAGGCTTTCCCTCGCTGCTTTGGGCAGCGTTGCAGCTTCTTGGCTACACCCACCCTCCGCAGTACCGTGGACGTGTCAGCCAGCAGTACGGGCTTTCTCGATGCTCGATGTGGGTGGATATTCCCGCGCACCCCGAGAGGCCCGCTTGGACGCACTGGGAGCTTCAGGGTTGGCGTCAAGACTTTGACGACACCCTGAACCGGCTTGCTCTCCAGGCGATGGTGAGGTTCTGCGAGATGCGCATCGGGGACCTCGATGGCACGTTGCTGAGCTTGTTTCCTGTCAGCACCACTGGCCACCCGCAGTACCGGAGGCGTCTGCGGTTAGCTGACCGTGGCACACTACCCCTCGCTCCGACACAGCTAGCTTCTATGGCTCGACACCTGTCAGAGTTGTACAGGGTCCTTCAGACTGCCGAGCGCGCAGGAGGGAGGACTCTGGGCCGTGTGGAGACTTTAACAGAGGTGTTGGACGCTCGAGACACCAGGATTTCTCAGTTGGAGCATACTGTGACTTTGACCACCGCCCTGCGTGACCAGGTTGTCGTCCAGCTCGACGCGCGTGACGCCCAGATTTGGGACTTGCAAGAAGAGCTGGCAGCTACGCTGACTCACGTGGCGCAGCTTGAGGTTGCAGCTGCAGTGGTGGTGCCGCAGGAGGAGGAGGAGGCCGTGTCAGAGATGAGCACTGAGCTGTTACCCCCTGAGCTCTTGGACACCGCTTCCCGCCGTGCGGGTGCCGCAGAGATCATCGCCCGCGTGCAGGAGGCGCCCTTGGTTGTCTTTGTGACGCCGGACGACTAGCCCGCGTTACATGCTCGACTGAGGCGCGCCGGATGCGACGTGGACAACGCGACGCGTTACCGGTTCCAGCCTGCTGGAGACGCATGAGAGTCGCAGTTGTTTCGGCAGATCCTTAGTTAGCTTGGTCTCGGAGCATCATGTTTAATCTCGGGACGAGATTCTTTTAAGGGGGAGGGCTGTGACACCCCGTGTCACTGAAGATCACATGGCTTCATCTTTGCACAAGTGAACAGAACCAAAAAGCAAATCGAGTCAAATTCAAAATTTCAAAATTCAAATATTTTCAAACCAATGCTTGTGAAGCAAGTTAAAAATTTCAATATCAACTTGTCCTACTAATAATTTTTGCAGCAAGAGCATCCGAGTTGGGAATTTTGGGAGTTTTTTTTTCCATAATATTTCAAATTCGGAAGTGTCTCTAAAAAATTCAGAGAAGTTCATGCAAATCCTGCTGTTACTCGAATTTTAATTCAGATTCTATTGCTCAAACCTACCTAGACCCAAAAGAGAAGTTGGAGCTGGATATTTATCCTATGTTCCCTGAATTTCTCATAATTTTCGGATGTCTGGAAGGTTCCCTTTTAATTCGACAAACCTGGCAGCATGAAATTCAAGTTTCATCAAATTTGGGTCAAATTTGATCCTTGTGAAGGAACTCAAAGGTTTCAATAACAACCTACCATGACCAAAAATACCTCTGGATAGCTCATCTCAAAATAGAATTTTGGAGAATTTTTGGTTATTTTAGAAATTCATTTGAATGCACAAATAAATCCCCAAAGATGAAAAAGTACCCAACTTTGACCAGCTGCCATTTTAATTCCTTTGAGAATTTTGATGTGCATGTTATGTCACGAGATTCTACATCTTCTCATCTTTCGTTTGGGACCGGTTTCATAAGTTTTGGAGCTCGTTTGTACTCCATTTTGTGTGCCAAAGATTGGGAAACTTTCTGATTTTGAATAATTCTGAAAAATCGGAAGATGCTGACGGGCCCGCATGTCAGCCTCTCACATCTCACTGCGCGCGCCCGAACCCACACGCCGCGTGGCCGCCGGCGTACGGCCTCGCCGCGCAGTGCCCGGGCCCGCCTTCGGCCGCGGGACGGCGTCAAGGGCGACCCCGCTCCCTCCCAGCTCCCTCTCGCTCTCATTCCATCGCTCCCCGTCGCCCAAACCCTAGCCAGCCACACCGCCGCCATTGCCGAGCATAGCTCGAGCGCGCAGCCGCGGTCAAGCTGTCCCCGGCCGAGCCACCCCCACCCAAGGCTTCGCCCCTCTTCTCCAACTCCACCATGGCTCCGCCCCTCTTCTCCTTGCCGTGAACGCGTGAATCGGGTGTCGTCTCCAACTCCGGCCATCCGGACAACCTCGCGCGCCGCCATCGATTTCTGCCTCGCCGGTGAGTGATCCTTCAATTGCTCGCGTGTGAAGGTAGTCCACTCGGTTGCGCACATCTTTAACCTGGTTCCCCTCCGTTTCCGCAGCCCCGCTCGTCGTGACGTGACTTTTTCCCCCGCCGTCGCTCCTCGCCGTCGTCGCCTCCACGGCGAGCTCCGTCCTCCTGGCCTCCTAGACGTCAAGATCTACACCGGTGGGGAGTGCGCCGACCCGCTGGACCTCGTGCTCGCGCCACCTCGGCCGGACTCCTTCGCCGTCGACCGGAACGCCGCTGCTCGACCGCCGCCGAGCCGCCTTCCCGTCGCCGACCGCCTCCCGAACCTCCTCGTCCTCGCCATCCCCTCCGCCGAGTCCCACGCCAGCCTGGTGAGCATGAAGCCCCCACCTGTTTGCCTCCTCTCCCACTCCAGCCGCCGGAACGGCGACTTCGCCGCCGCCGCGCCGCGCGCCGGCGAGCGCGTGCCCGACGCGCCCCCGGATCCGGTGTGGTCGCGTCCGTGTGGCCCCGGTGTGGCCGCGTTTTGATTGGCCGCTGGGTTTTAATCCATTTCGAATTTCTTTAATTCCCAGAAAATCGCAGAAACTTATAAAATGCATAATAAATCGAATACAATCAGAAAAATGTGAATCCAATTTTGTTGGGCTTCTGGTGAGCAGATCTATCCAACAAAAATGTCAAATCGAATAAAGCATTTATCTATTTTCTGAATAAATGCCTAAGTGTTAATTCTTGTTTAATTCTTAATAATTCTCTGTTGCTCCTTAAATCACGAACTCTTGCACACTTGTTAAGCTACTGTTAACACACATACAGAGCATTTTTCCACTGTCATAGCTTGTTTAATTATTTTATTATGATTTAAATCGTGTTCTGCATTGTACAAATTGTTATAAATAATCTATATTGCAATAAGTCACCAAACTTCACTGTAAATTACTTTCTGTGGTACTCTTCACCAGAAAAATGCCACTGGACCAAAAATAATTCCTGAAGTTCATTGCACTAATTAATCAACTTGAATTAAGTAAAGTAATTAACTTAAATGAGAGTCAATGAAGGAAATACTTCAGACGAAAATAATTATTTAAGTTTTGCACTTACAGTGTAAATGACTGTCCGAAATAATTAAATCATATTGCATCATATCATCGCATCTAACATGCATTATTTCCTTGTCATATAGTGACCGAGGAGACTCCGGAGCCTCTGGACTTCCAGCTGCCGGAGGAGGCACAGCAGGAGGAGGAGCAGCAGACTGACACCACCGCTGACCCCGTTAGCGTAGCTCCTGAGCCAGGCAAGCCCCGGTGCATGCCTTCCTGTTTAGGTTTTTATTTTCTCACTTGATTGGGGCTAGTAATTGATTGTGCATTAGGTTTATTAGGAGTTGATGTGAAACCTAGAACTGCATTAGGACAACCCTGCCGGATCCTACCTTGTGTCCTATTTTGTAGTAGTTGGTTATAGGGTAATGTTAGAACTTGCTATGCTTAGTGGCTAGCGGACGGTAGAAGACGAGTGGTAGGTCCCACTCGCATGATAGGAATTACTCTGGATTGTACTAGCAGAATTTAGGTTTGTTGCAGACCGGACGGGGATTGTTGTGTAGGATGGTTGGAGAAGGCTGGGCCTTCACGGTGGTAGCCCCGTCTGTGTCGATTAAGGACCGTTCGTTGTTGGCCCCGCTGAGCAAGCTTGAACGTACTGATCACATGCTAGTGTTTTATGGGCCTAGTAAACTTAGTAGCTTACGTTGCCCTAGTGCGCGGTGGAAGCCTGCTCTTTCTATCATGGTATTCGGGAGAGAAAGGATGCTTCCCAATCGGGGCGCACGTCTGGGACGGGGACCGTGCGGGAAGGCCTTTCTCGGGAGGAGTTGGATCCGGCCTAGCTCTAGGGGGACCTTTGCGAAAGGTTGCCGCATGCGACTTTGCGCGTGTGCGTCGTGTGGTCAGGTTTCTCCTGCAGGATGTACATCGATGCCGCCGCTCTCGGAAATGAGCACCCACTTGTTCACTGCGCCACCTCGTAGTGTGATATTATTGATGATGATGATTATTATGCTAGTTTATTATGGTTATCTTCATATATTATGCTGTATACTGCTTCTACCTGATGTATTGTTGCTTTATACCTGTTTTAGAGATAAGTGCACTGTTTTATTGGTTAAGTACTTAATTGGGATTAAAACTTGAAAGTAAGGACCAAGTAATTAGTGCGGCTTTATGCAAGTGAGTCAGCCTACCCCTTGCCGCCTCTGCATTCTAGGAATCGGCTGTAGTTAGCCACGTTGACGGGTAAATCTTGCTGAGTAATTAGTACTCAGGGTTTGGCTCCTTATGTTTTTGTGCAGGTAGTGCCTTCATCCCCGACTCCACAGGTGGAGGTGGTCAGTGGGACGGCCAGCTTCCCTTTGGCTGGACGGCTCACTGGGAGACCGATGAGTGAGCTACTCCTGTGTTCGCATTCTGAGGGCTTGGAATGCGGACTTCTTCTCGTGAGAGCGTGTATCGTCCTTCGTCGTAGTTGTCGTTGCTTCTTTTGGACCTAATCGTGATGTAAACGTTTTAAAACTTCCGCTGTGCGACTTTGTGTTTTAATTCGGACTAATGTAATAACTTTAAGACTTGAATTGTGCCTATTTATGTGTTGTACTGTTGCGTCTGTTCATCAGCGCGGACCGACTCGATCCTGTGAAAAGCGGAAACGCTACACCAAACACAAAGCAGGAATGTAATTTCCTCAACAATGGCAATGGGTACCGCTCCCAGAACAACTACGGCTGGAATTCCAGGCCCGACCTCTCCTTCAACAAAAATCAGGGAGGTAACAATGGTAATCTTTCCCGTTATGAGCCCTCTATCAAGGATCTAGTTCTCGGCCAGGTCAAGATCAATGACAGCATTAGTAAAAAATTTCTTACTACGGACAAGGCTTTAGAGAGCATAGATGCCAAGCTAGAGTCGTTCAGCACTGCTCTGCAGAATCAGCTAAGCCATAATAAAATGCTAGAGACGCAAATTGCTTCAGCTGTGCAGTCTCCTCGTGCGGGTAAACTTCCTGGGCAACCAGAGGTTAATCCTAAGGAGAGTGTAAATGCAATAACCATCAGGTGTGAAGAAAGCGACTTGGATACCACGCTTCCCAAGGATGTGATCAGAAAAGATCCCGCGCTTCCCAAGGATGTGAAGAAAGCGACCGGTGTTTCGCTCGGGCACTATGTGACTTAGGGGCGAGCGTGAGCATCATGCCGAAGGCGATGTACGATGGGTTAAACCATCCTTTATCTCCAACGACCGTGAAGCTCCAGCTTGCAGACGGGTCACTACGCCTGCCCTTGGGGATTGTCGATGAAGTTCCTGTGCAGATCAGAAACTTCTTTGTCCCCGTCGATTTCGTTGTGCTTTGACATGGAAGTGGATGTCAAGACGCCTCTTATTCTTGGGAGGCTGTTCTTGAGCACCACCAACGCCAACATCGACGTGGGGGCATGAGAGATCCATTTGGATTTCAACGGCAGGGAAGAGACGTTTAACTTCAAGCCCAAGGTCGAGCAATGCAAGCAAGTACGGGTCATATATGGAAAGGACCCAAGGGAAGTGGGGAAGATTGAGATTACTCCACCCATGCCACAGCCAGACAAGCTCATTGCATACATGAGAAACTATCTGGCAAGAGAAAATGCAAGAAGGCCGGCTAATTATTGAAGGACTCCAAGGAGGATGCCTCAGCCACCCAACACACCGCAAGCCCCTCTTACTCCTCCCCCGCAAGAAGGAGTAGGCGAGTCACAATCGCCTAAGAAGAGGAGAGCTAGGCGCTCACGAAAGAAGAAGGTAGCTACGGTATCGACCGAGGAGAGCACAACAAAGGCGCCTAGTAAAGAAAAGGTCGCCGCCACTAGCACAAAGAAGACAACCAAAGTGTGGCGGAAGAAAGAAGAAACCTCATCCTCGCCAGATTCTCCAGCGAGCGAGGTCCAAACAAGTTGAAGACATGGAGAATGTCTAGCTCAAGACGTAAAAATGAGAGCCCTCCGATTGGGGAGGCCAACCCAATCGTTATCCTAGCTAGGCCTAGCGCTTGTTTTTCTTTCATAAACCATGAAAACAAAATAAAAAGTAGAAAAATTAAAAACAACAAAAATAATAGGATTACTGGCAATCCTCATTAGGGGCTAGCCACTTGTATCATCCTCACTCTTTTTACAGATCAAGAAAGAGGAGGAAGAGCCTAAATCAAGCTTAAGTCTTGCAAAGACTCAAGCTTGGGGAGGGCCGACAGGTAAGAAGGAGTTCAACACTAACTCGAGTCTTGCAAAGACAAGCTTAAGTCTTGCAAAGACTCAAGCTTGGGGAGGACCCCCAGGTAAGTATTTCTAACTTTCCTTGAATAAATAAACTCCCTGTTTCGAATAAATGCTAGAATCTTGGTGTTATGCTACGCATAAGGGAAATGATGATCGAGATACAAATTAGCTTCCCATGTGTCGCATAGATGCAACCTCTACTCCTGACATATGTGTTATTTTTATTTGAGCATGATCACATCATGAGTCTTGCTTATTTTCGTGGGTTGCATTTGTTACACCAAGTCTGAGCATTGTGGATTATGATATGGCATGATTAGGACTTGTTGCAATTTCTTAGTATGGTTTCATCCTGAGATGTTTTTCTTGAATTGCTGCAAGTACCCAAAACCCTTCCGTTTTGGCACACTTCTCTTAATGTGAGGATTTATTTACCTACCAGAGCCATATCATAATATTCGAAACAGCCCCACTCATAGCCATTTGTTTATGTATTGAGTTTTGTTAAGGTTTGATGTGCTCTTGAAACTAAGCACTCCTAATTTTGGTCATAATTCCTTCGCGTGTGTTTTCGAAAATTTCTCTCCACCAATAAAAAGGGGAATGTTTGGATAAATCAACCAAACATTTTTCAGAGTTTGCAAAACTTTTGGTCCATCCAAAAAGCTCAAGAATATTTCAAAATGTTTCCTCTGAACCATGCAAAATTTATGGCCCCTTGCACCATGGAGTAAAAAAAAAAACTCCATGGTTGCATGACAAAAGTCAATGGCTATATGGTTCTTGTCATAAACATCTTGAGCAAAATAAAGGACCAATGTTTTCAAAACCCCTTTCCACAAGTGTGAGTTCATTTTCTCCCCCTCCATCACATCATTTCTTATGACCAAAATACAAGGAGTTGCTATGTTGATTGAGACTCATTCTTTAGCTTTACAATATATGCATGGCATTTGTGCATTCCTTACCAAGCTCCACATACAAAGCCTCATTTGGTAGAAGGTAGGATGAGTGAAGCTTGTAGGAATAGACTCACATCAGCATGGTAAGAGAAGTGCCGTCCAAAACGAAGGAGAATTTTTTACACCTTACCTTGCAGCATATAAAAACTCTGGATGCATACCTGCTAGAATTGTTTACTTGTCCAAAAGTGCCGTTCTAGTCTTCAATGCTGCATGACAAGGTGTAACATATAAGCCCCACGATTTTTGCAACACTCATGAATATTTTGTGCTCTTGTAAACTTACCACTGTTTAGGGAGTATGTTGTTGCATCTTTATTACCCATGGGGCGCTTCTTTGTAACTCCTGATCTGCCGGTACCCTGAGTTGAGTTTGCTCGGGACGAGCAAAGTTTAAGCTTGGGGAGGTTGTTGGCGGTCGTTAAACCATATTTTGACCGCCACCCTACCGGTAAATAAAAGCATAACACCAAGATTTTGTGCATAGTAGATAGGATTAATGCTACTCCACAAGTTTTGGTGGATATTTGGATGCTAGAGTGAATAATGGAGGAAAGTTGGCCCAGTCAGAGAATTTCCATGGCCGGCCGGCCCCACCCTAGGCCGGCCAGCCCCACCTGGTGGCCGCAGGCCCCGGGCTTCCTCCAGTGGGCTGAAAACTGGTCCACAACGTACAATTCAAGGCCAGCCCAGCAGATTTGCACCGCCATTCTAGAAGATGGGCCATTTGGGCCTTAACTTGGCCCCCACTGCAATTCTGCCGACCCCATGAAGAAGCCGACCTTCAGACCGCCTTCAGAGAGTGATCTGGAGCGTCCAGGAGCAAGACGGTGGCGAACCGCCACAGGGGACGGCCGGCCGGCCCCCCTAGGCCGGCCGGCCTACTTTGGCGCCACCGACTCCCCAGCTTCGGCCAGAGGGCTACCCCCTGGCCTCAGAAGCAACTGGCACCTCACACTTCATCCAAGTGTCTTCATTTTCTTGTTTGGTAGTAGCTTTGGGAGTTAGAGTAGAGTAGAGTAGAGTGAGAGGTCTCTCGGGCTTCCGGAGTCTTCTCGGAGTCTTGGTATAGTTCTTTGTATCCTTACTCTTGAGACATTCTTTTATTTAATATATAATTAGTTTTACCTTTATTTATTTCTTTTAGTAGTTCTTTTTTATTTAGTTTATTTATTCTATTAAGTAAGTGCTCGTAGAAGTCTTGTCGTGGGATTCGTGATTGTTGGTGTACGCAAGTACGAGAGAGTGCCTTCATCGATTATGACGTCGCGTGAAATCTGTGCTTGTTTATACTTAGATAGGGCTGCTCCGTTGATCAATAGTAGTTCCTCTAGGCGGGTTGTAAGCATGGCGCTTAGAGCTTGGCCTATGCACGTTTGCCACCCAACCCCACGGAGGATGGTAGCCGCGAGTGTATGTGACAGCTGCACCGGTCTCTGTAATCCACCACGTCCGGGTTGGACTCAGCAGGGTCTTAATTATAGCATACAGTTCCCTTGGTTTGAACTAGCAACATCGGTTAACCTAGCACGTGTGTGCCCCGGAACGACATGACTTGTATATGTATGAGCTTAGCTAGAGTAGATAATCTTTGTAGACTTGACTGCTAGGAAGAGTAAATAATAGAGAAACATACAGGTAGCCTTAACTCTATCTCGTTGCTCTCCCAAATGTATACTATTTTTGTTTCTTTTATCACTTTGGATTTGAGGATGTGTGTGCCACCCTTATATATCATGCCTATCTTACCCCGTCTCAAGTATAGTTTGATATATTATTTCTTCTCCAAATCATTCAATACATTGACTATTCAGCTCCCTTTTGCTCTACTTCCCTGTGGAAATATAAATACGATAACCCTGGAATACTCCAAGGTGAAATGCTACAATGGTGATCCGTGCGCTTGTGGAATTAATGAATTTAATTTTATCGCATAAGAACCGCCAACAGTTGGTAGACCCAACATCCGAGTCCTCATCTGATTCACGAACAATGACAGAGGATGATGAGCCTCTTGAGTTCCCATTTGAGTTCGAGGAAGAAATTTTTGAAGATTTTGGAAACACCTCGAACTATTTGTTTCAAAAGAGACCGCCTGTTCCTTTGTCACCTCTCGAACCAATTGAAAAAGAATATCTTGTGGAGACTGTTCAGGAGCTTACTTCGATCATGAGCGATGAATGGTTGAGGGAGAATGAGCTATCCATGGATATCATTCGGCTCTGCCCTCCCTCGACCAACATATGCTGCTCCTTCAAAGGAACCAAGGTGGATGCACTCTACAACCCCCTTGTTGGTGCCAATATCCTCTCCGACACATACGCGTTGTCAATCTTTGGCAACCGACCATGGGCATCAACAAACAAGCTCCTCAAGCACCCATCAGGCCATATTCTTGAGAGTTTGGGGATTGTCAGAGATGTAACTCTCTATCATGATGACTTTGAGGTTATCCTAGATTTCTACATCTTCGAAGTCCCAGACTTCGACATAATGATAGGGCATCCTATAGAAAAATTCCTCATTGATGCACCATCATTCGGAAACCTCGACTTCACCCTCGGAAAAGAGTCATTCTCTATACCAATTACCACATCACGAAACACTCTTTCCGATGAACCACTTGAGGAATATCAAGTGAAGGAGGTCATGGCCATTTTTCCTCACATGGACCCTGAGTTGGCTTTAGACGAAGATGCACAAGATTTTATCTTAGAAAAAACCGACTCAGAGGACATTTTTGAGCTACCACAAACCACACCACCGCCACGACCTCCCATTGATCTCAAAGCGCTACTCCCGGTTTGCGCTATGCCTTCTTGCACGGAGATCCGCAAGCTCCAGTCATCATAAGTGACAAGCTTTCGGAAGAAGAAACCACCAAACTCATATCCGTGCTTGAAAAACATCGCTCTGTCCTTGGCTGCTCACTTGAAGACCTAAAAGGGATCAGCCCTGCTCTCTGCGCCCATCGCATTCCCACGGATCCTGAAAGTACACCTTCAAGGGAGCCTCAAAGGAGGCTAAATAATGCGATGAGAGAAGTTGTGAAGAAAGAGGTCTTGAAGCTATTACACGCCGGGAGCATCTATCCTGTTCCTCACAGTGATTGGGTGAGCTCCGTACAAGTGGTACCCAAGAAAGGAGGTATGACGGTTGTTCATAATGATAAAAATGAACTTATTCCTCAACGAACCGTCACGGAGTGGCGAATGTGCATTGATTACCGAAAACTTAACAAGGCTACAAAGAAAGATCATTTTCCGCTGCCCTTCATCGATGAGATGTTGGAACGGTAGGCAAATCATTCATTCTTTTGTTTCCTTGATGGGTATTCGGGGTATCATCAAATTCCCATCCACCCCGACGATCAAAGTAAGACCACTTTCACACGCCCGTACGGAACTTATGCTTATTGTCGCATGTCTTTTGGTTTGTGTAATGCACCTGCCTCGTTCCAACGTTGCATGATGTCTATTTTCTCTGATATGATCGAAGAAATTATGGAAGTTTATATGGATGTTTTCTCTGTTTATGGAAAAACCTTCGATCACTGCTTAGAAAATCTAGACAAGGTCTTATAGAGATGCCATGAGAAGGACCTGGTACTTAATTGAGAAAAGTGCCATTTCATGGTCCGAGAGGGCATAGTTCTTGGACACCTTGTGTCTGAGAGAGGCATAGAGGTGGACAATGCAAAAATAGAAGTTATAGAGAAGTTTCCACCTCCTGTGAATATCAAGGGTGTTCGTAGTTTTCTGGGTTACGCTGGTTTTTATCGTTGCTTCATAAAAGATTTCTCTCAAATTGCACGACCTCTTACGAACTTGCTTGCTAAGGATGAACCCTTTGATTTCAATGATGACTGCATGCATGCCTTTGCCACTCTTAAGAATGCACTCATCTCTGCTCCAATCATTCAACCCCCTGATTGGACGCTTCCTTTTGAAATAATGTGTGATGCTAGTGATTATGCTGTGGGGCAGTTCTTGGTCAAATGAAGCATCATGCAATCTCTTATGCTAGCAAAACTTTGACTGGAACTCAGTTGAATTATACTACCACTGAGAAAGAGCTCCTTGCCGTTGTTTTTGCTTTTGACAAGTTTAGATCTTACTTAGCTGGAGCAAAAGTTATTGTTTACACTGATCATGCTGCTTTGAGATTTCTGCTTGCTAAGAAAGATGCTAAACCTCGTCTCATAAGATGGATCCTTCTTCTCCAAGAGTTTGATCTAGAAATAAAAGATAAGAAAGGAGCAGAAAATTCTATAGCGGATCATTTGTCGCGTATGCAGTTCACTAACTTGCAGGAGTTACCCATAAATGACTTCCTACGCGACGACATGCTACTAAAAGTGACGGATTCGCACCCT
Source organism: Eragrostis nindensis (assembly GCA_012490785.1). NCBI lineage: Eukaryota > Viridiplantae > Streptophyta > Magnoliopsida > Poales > Poaceae > Eragrostis > Eragrostis nindensis. The sequence goes on from JAAXCT010002327.1 coordinate 20,208, forward strand.
TGGTACGCCGACATTGTGAACTTCATCGCCACAGGATACGTACCACCAGGGGCGGACAAAAGAAGATTGATATATGAGAGTCGCCGTCACTTATGGAATGAGCCATACCTCTACCGTGTCTGCGCCGATGGACTGCTTAGGCGATGTGTGCCCACTCCCGAGAGCACACAAATCATTGAGAAATGCCATGCAGCCCATACGGTGGACACTATGGTGCCTTCCGTACCCAAGCAAAGATCTGGCAAAGCAGATTCTTCTGGCCAACCATGTATGAAGATACAAAAGAATTCATTAGAAGATGCCCGCAATGCCAGAGATTTGGAGGCATCACAGCACGAGATGCAATGCCCCTCACATACAACCTTCAAGTCGAACTCTTCGACGTATGGGGCATTGACTTCATTGGACCATTCGTAAAGTCCCAAGATTGTGAGTACATATTGGTGGCGGTGGACTACGTATCCAAATGGGTAGAAGCTATGCCATGCCGAGCGGCAGACTCCAAACACGCTCGCCGGATGTTCCACGAGATTATCTTTCCAAGGTTTGGAACTCCGAGAATGGTGATAAGCGACGGAGGGTCTCACTTCATTGATAAGACCTTCCGTAGCTTCCTAAGAGAGCTTGGAGCAAAGCACAACATTGCCACTCCATACCATCCCCAAACAAATGGGCAGGCCGAAACATCCAACAAACAAATCAAGCGGATCCTGCAGAAAACAGTGTTAGAAATGGGGAAGGGATGGAAGAACAAGCTACCCGATGCACTATGGGCATATAGAACAGCCTACAAAACACCCATAGGCATGTCACCATACCAACTCGTCTATGGAAAAACGTACCATTTGCCAGTCGAGTTGGAACATAAGGCGTATTGGGCCATAAGGACTCGGAATATGGATATGGAAGGAGCTGGGTGGAGAAGAAAAATGGAGATAGCTGAGTTGGAAGAATGGAGAGACAAAGCATATCACAACTCAGCCATCTACAAGGAGCGTACAAAGCGCTGGCATGACCGGCGAATAAAGATAAACGAGTTCAAAGTTGGAGACAAGGTGTTGTTCTTCAATTCAAGGGTAAAACTCTTCGGGCATGGAAAATTGAAAAGTAAATGGGACGGACCATACACCATCATCGGCATGTCGATTCATGGAGCAATCACACTCCAAGACGACGGAGGTAATGTATTCAAGGTAAATGGCCAGCGTCTTAAAATTTATCTTAAACCCGAAGCAAATAAGGAATTCGATGTCATGCACTTAATTGATTTAATTAAATATCTTTTCTTGACCTCTGCATCGAAATATCCTTCTATACGCTGTGTATCCCGAATATACCTTTCCCAACAAAGCCCCACGAACGATGGAAAGGCCAGAGCCTGCCAAGGCAGGTCGGCCGACCTGGCTACCAGGGTCGGCCGACCCCCTCTGGCCGGCTCTGCCTTCCATATTTCGCTCATCTTGCTACCCAACCTTTCCCTTCCTTGTTCCCGTATGCTTTGGAAATAAATCTTGACTTCCTTCGCCGAGAGAGGGGAAGACCACTATAAAACCAACCCTTCGCACCCCTCTCCATTCATCTCTTTCAATGCTCCACTCCTTGAACCACAGCCTTTGCCACAGCCATGAGCAGGGATCGCTATGCAAATTTCTTCCTCAACCTTGGAGGATGTAGTAGGGACCCTCCTATTGCACAGCTCCCTTACAAAGAGCGCTTGGAAAAGTATGGCAAAGCTTTGGATAGGGCTTGCGCTAAGATCAACAGACTTGAGCAAACGCTCGCCCTGATGGAGATAGAAAAGAAGGAGGCACAGCGTCTCGCTGATTGCCTCACCGGAGGATGGGCGTAGTTTGATCTGGCCCTGGAAGAGATAGAGGAAGACAAGAAGAAAAGAAACAATAAAGAATAAATAGAATAAGAATAGGCGCTTTCGTTTACTTCTGTTTATTTTCCCTTTACAAATTATTTCCCTTTCAACGTAATGCGCCTATCAGATTAAATTCAATCAATGATAGTGCTCCCCGGGCTTGCATACCGGTAGAGCAAATTTGTGTTTCCATATTTTTTGTCATTTTTGAAGGAAACAGGCAAAAAGGCAAGTGTGGGGGGAAACATTGCCATATCTAGAACAATCGCGACCAAATCATCCAGAATCATACGGGGCAACTCAGGAACGTCCGCCACGCGAAATATCAGCACCAGTGGGGTCCAGGCCAGGTCGGCCGACCCCACCAGGAGGGTCAGCCAACCCCTAGTGGACCCCACTTTTGGCGGTTTTTATGCGATAAAATTAAATTCATTAATTCCGCAAGCGCACGGATCACCATTGTAGCATTTCACCTTGGAGTATTCCAGGGTTATCGTATTTGTATTTCCGCAGGGAAGTAGAGCAAAAGGGAGCTGAATAGTAGCAATGCATTGAATAATTTGGAGAAGGAATAATATATCAACTATACTTGAGACGGGGGTAAGATAGGCATGGTAGATAAGGGTGGCACACACATCCTCAAATCCGAAGTGATAAAAGAAACAAAACTGTAGTATACGTTTGGGAGAGCAACGAGATAGAGTTAAGGCTACCTGTATGTTTATCTATTATTTACTCTTTCTAGCAGTCAAGTCTACAAAGATTATCTACTCTAACTAAGCTCATACACAGACAAGTCATGTCGTTTCGGGGCACACACGTGCTAGGTTAACCGATGTTGATAGTTCAAACCTAGGGAACCGTATGCTATAATTAAGACCCTGCTGAGTCCAACCCGGACGTGGTGGATTACAGAGACCGGTGCAGCTGTCACATACACTCGCGGCTACCATCCTCCGTGGGGTTGGGTGCCAAACATGCATAGGCCAAGATCTAAGCGCCATGCTTACAACCCACCTAGAGGAACTACTCTTGATCAACGGAGCAGCCCTATCTAAGAATAAACAAGCACATATTTCACCCGACGTCATCTCCGACGAAGGCACTCTCTCGTACTTGCCTACTCCAACAATCACGAATCCCACAACAAGACTTCTACGAGCACTTACTTAATAGAATAAATAAACCAAATAGAAAAGAATTACTAAAAGAAATAAATAAAGATAAAACTAAATATATATTAAATAAAAGAATATCTCTAAGAGTAAGGATACAAAGAGCTATACCAAGACTCCGAGAAGACTCCGGAAGCCCGAGAGAGATCTCACTCTACTCTACTCTACTCTAACTTCCAAACTACCAAACTAATGAACACTTGGATGAAGTGTGATGGTGCGAGTTGCTTCTGAGGCCGGGGGGGTCCTATTTATAGCTTCTCCATGGCGGTGGGACCCCTCTGGCCCAAGCTGGAGAGTCGGTGGCGCCAAAGTAGGCCGGCCGGCCTAGGGGGGTGGCCGGCCGACCGTCCCCTGTGGCGGTTCGCCACCGTCTTACTCCTGGACGCTCCAGATCACTCCCTAAAGGCGGTCTGAAGGTCGGCTTGTTCGTGGGGTCGGCAGAATTGTAGCGGGGGCCAAGTTAAGGCCCAAATGGCCCACCTTCTAGAATGGCGGTTCAAATCTGCTGGGCTGGCCTTGAATTGTACGTAGTGGATCAGTTACCAGCCCACTGGAGGAAGTCCGGGGCCTGCAGCCACCAGGTGGGGCCGGCCGGCCTAGGGTGGGGCCGGCCAGGGAATTTCCCTGGCTGGGCCTACTTTCCTCCATTATTCACTCCTGCATCCAAATATCTACCAAAACTTGTGGAGTAGTGTTATTTCTATCTACTATGCACAAAATCTTGGTGCTATGCTTTTATTTACCGGTAGGGTGGCGGTCAAAACATGGTTTAACGACCGCCAACAACCTCCCCAAGCTTAAACTTTGCTCGTCCCGAGCAAACTCAACTCAGGGTACCGGCGGATCAGGAGTTACAAAGAAGCGCCCCATGGGTAATAAAGATGCAACAACATACTCCCTAAATAGTGGTAAGTTTACGAGAGCACAAAATATTCATGAGTGGTGCAAAAAAACGTGGGGCTTATATGTTACACCTTGTCATGCAGCATTGAAGATAAGAACGACACTTTTGGTCAAGTAAACAATTCTAGCAGGTATGCATCCAGAGTTTTTATGTGCTGCAAGGTAAGGTGCAAAAATTCTCCTTCGTTTTGGCAGGCACTTTTCTTACCATACCAATGTGAGTCTTATTCCTACAAGCTTCACTCATCCTACCTTCTACCAAATCAGGCTTTGTATGTGGAGCTTGGTAAGGAATGCACAAATGTCATGTATTTATTGTAAAGCTAAAGAATGAGTCTCAATCAACATAGCAACTCCATTTATTTTGGTCATAAGAAATGATGTGATGGAGGGGGAGAAAATGAACTCACACTTGTGGAAGGGGTTTTGAAAACATTGGTCCTTTATTTTGCTCAAGATGTTTATGATAAGAACCATATAGCCCTTGACTTTTGTCATGCACCATGGAGTTTTTTTTTTTGACTACTCCATGGTGCAAGGGGCCGTAAATTTTGCATGGTTCAAATGAACTTCTTGGAATATTCTTGAGCTTTTTGGGTGGACCAAAAGTTTTGCAAACTCTGAAAAATGTTTGGTTGATTTATCCAAACATTCCCCTTTTTATTTGGTGGAGAGAGATTTTCGAAAACACACGCGAACGAATTATGACCAAAATTAGGAATGCTTAGTTTCAAGAGCACATCAAACCTTAACAAAACTCAATACATAAACAAATGGCTATGAGTGGGGCTGTTTCGAATATTATGATTTGGCTCTGGTAGGTAAATAAATCCTCACACTAAGAGAAGTGTGCCAAAACGGAAGGGTTTTAGGTACTTGCAACAATTCAAGAAAAACATCTCTGGATGAAATCATACTAAGAAATTTGCAACAAGTCCTAATCAAGCCGTATCACAATCCACAATGCTCAGACTTGATGTAACAAATGCAACCCACGGAAATAAGCAAGACTCATGATGTGATCATGCTCAAATAAAAATAACACATATGTCAGGAGTAGAGGTTGCATCTATGCGACATGTGGGAAGCTAATTTGTAACTCGATCATCATTTCCCTTATGCATAGCATAACACCAAGATTCTAGCATTTATTCGAAACAGGGAGCTTTATTATTTAAGGAAAGTTAGAAATACTTACCCAGGGGTCCTCCCCAAGCTTGAGTCTTTGCAAGACTCGAGCTAGTGTTGAACTCCTTCTTACCTGGGGGCCCTCCCCAATAGGGACTTAAGCTTGATTCAGGCTCTTCCTCCTCCTTCTTGACCTGCAAAAAGAGTGAGGATGATACAAGTGGCTAGCCCCTATTGGGCATTGCCGGGAATCCTATTATTTTTGTTGTTTTTATAGTTTATGAAAGAAAAACAAGCGTTAGGCCTAGCTAGGATAACGATTAGGATGGCCTCCCCAATCGGAGGGCTCTCATTTTTACGTCTTGAGCTAGACGTTCTCCATGTCGCTTCAACTTGTTTGGACCTCGCTCGCTGGAGAATTTGGCGGGGCTGAGGTTCCTTCTTTCTTCCGCCACACTTTGGTTGTCTTCTTTGTGCTTGTGGCGGTGACCTTTTCTTTACTAGGCGCCTTTGTTGTGCTCTCCTCGGTCGATACCGTAGCTGCCTTCTTCTTCCTTGAGCGCCCAGCTCTCCTCTTCTTAGGCGATTGTGACTCGCCTACTCCTTCTTGTGGTGGAGGAGCAAGAGGGGCTTGTGGTGCATTTGGCGGCTGAGGCATTCTCCTTGGAGTCCTCCAATAATTAGCTGGCCTTCTTGCATTCTCTCTTGCCAGATAATTTCTCATGTATGCAATGAGCTTGTCGGGCTGTGGCATGGGTAGAGTAATCTCAATCTTCTCCACTTCCCTTGGGTCCTTTCCATATATGACCCTTACTTGCTTGCATTGCTCAACCTTAGGCTTGAAGTTGAACGTCTCTTCCCTGCCGTTGAAATCCAAATAGATCTCTCCTGCCCCGACATCGATGTTGGCGTTGGTGGTGCTCAAGAATGGCCTCCCGAAGATGAGAGGGGTCTTGACATCCACTTCCATGTCAAGCTGGAGAATCGGTGGCGCCAAAGTAGGCCGGCTGGCCTAGGGGGGTGGCCGGCCGGCCGTTCCCTGTGGCGGTTCGCCACCGTCTTACTCCTGGACGCTCCAGATCACTCCCTAAAGGCGGTCTGAAGGTCGGCTTGTTCGTGGCGTCGGCAGAATTGCAGTGGGGGCTAAGTTAAGGCCCAAATGGCCCACCTTCTAGAATGGCGGTGCAAATCTGCTGGGCTGGCCTTGAATTGTACGTTGTGGATTAGTTTCCAGCCCACTGGAGGAAGTCCGGGGCCTGCGGCCACCAGGTGGGGCCGGCCGGCCTAGGGTGAGGCCGGCCGGCCAGGGAATTTCCCTGGCTGGGCCCACTTTCCTCCATTATTCACTCCTGCATCCAAATATCCACCAAAACTGGTGGAGTAGTGTTATTCCTATCTACTATGCATAAAATCTTAGTGTTATGATTTTATTTACTGGTAGGGTGGCGGTCAAAACATGGTTTAACGACCGCCAACACCCACCAGGGCCCAGCCTCTTCCTGCCTCCTGAGTTTGCACCACACTTTCACTTTTTGCCTGCTACACCGTCAAGTTTATTCTGATAATCTGAAAATTAAATAAACCTTGACGCACTAATCTTTTGGGAAAATCTTAATTGACTTATCTTATGCCCACAACTCTACCTCTCACATTCATGGACTTGCACACTTGTTATTTCTCGCTTCATCGCTGAATGCTTGTGAACACCTTATCATTAGGAACCCATGTTTTTCCTAGATAATTGGCATGTGAGATATGGTTTGTCGAAATGATCTTTGCTTAACCTTCAAGTCCTTGGGAATTTATCTTTATGAAAATCAAAAATTCCATAGTATGATGCTCCTCATTTGATTTATATTCTCCTACGAAGGCCAAAGAACTTTACATGAATACTTTGATAGCCTATAAGCTGCTAGTTGTCAATTTGAGCTTTGTCAAATTCTTGGACCCTAGTGAGAAGCTTGTCATACTCTTTTGATCAAGATCACGTACACTCCACCTCACATGCTACACTTCTACACTGGAAGTTGAGCAATTCCATCATCCATCCACCAAAATAAGTGCTCCAAAATCATTGTTACCTTTCTCTCTCAAAAATATTATTGGAGACATGGCTATGCAAGAAGAAAAAGAATAATCCCTGCTCACACAAAAGTAGAGCACGATGAAAAAGGAAAGAAAAACAAAAAAAATTGATGATGAGAAAATGGTGAAAAAGAAAAAGAAGAAAAAGTATGATAGCCATGTCCTCCTCAAAAAAAATTCAAAAAAAAAAAGGAGAGAGAAGGTAACATCATAAAAAGGAGTACATTTCCACTTCATACCACCACACACATGCACATCTTGATCAGATTATATGACTTGATTTCTCCATTGGATCCAGTCTTTGACTTAGCAATAAAAGAGACACTAGTATGCTCCACTTTACCCTACCTTGAGCTCCACAAAAGCCTGATCAAACACAAGGAGGGGAAAAGGCAAAATCATGGCCCTTGAGGGGAGAATACATAAACACCATGAGCGACTTGAGAGAGTCACTTGAGGAGCAAAAACTATGTTTTTATTTCTGAAAATTATGCAAAATTCCAAGGTACTTGACAGGGAAGGCAAGGTGATTTGAGACATGACCGTTCCACTTATCAATCATCCAAGGAATACATGTTAGACACCTCAAAGTTCATAGGTATGAAGTGTGGCTTGAAATAACTTGTGTGCAGGCTCTCATTTATGGGAATGAGTATCTCCCGCCTTATGCTCGCAACTTTACTCGAGGACGAGCAAAGAGCTAAGTGTGGGGGAGTTGTTGACAGCTGTTAGAGCAAGAATTTACCCGTCAACTAGCTGCACTTTTTATAATGAAACAATCACCAAAAGTAGACTTAGGGCTTTAAACTAATGATTTTCACAAGTCTTGGTGAATTTGTGAGTGCAGCTGCAATTCATAGGAAAACGGGTAAAAGGAAGCATAAAAGGCCCAAGTTGGAAACACCGAATTTCCCCGGAATAAAGATATCTCCATAAAGCCCAAAATCCAAATAAAAAGGCTTCAAGCCCACCCATAGCAGGTGGATCAGAGGATAAGGCAACCAGGGGAACCCACCTGAGAAGGCCCAGGCCCAGAGGGGCCAGCCACAGGTCGGCCGACCCCAAACCCTAGGTCAGCCGACCTGCTGTGGTGGCCCCACTGGCCCATCTTCCTATGGCGGTTCACAACCGACGTACCAAAGTCGGTTCAGCCTGCAATCAATGCCCCCAAAGTCAGGAACCGCCTCAAGTTGCCGACCTTCCAAGGCTATAAATAAAGGGGTACCCCCCGCCTCCAAAACACATCACAAGAATCCCAAGAGGAGAGCACCACTCCCACATCTCAGGCCTAGAGCCTCTTGTACAGTAGTGGAATAGGGGAGAGGGCAAGGATCAAGAGAGGGATAGCTTTGTTTTAGTTATTTCCTTATCTTGTACCTTGGCGGATATTTATCTTATTAATAGTTCATCGTTCATTCTTAGTTCGTTCGTTCATCGTTCGTCGTTCGTTCTTAGTTCGTTCACCGATCGTTCTTCGTTCGTCGTTCGTTCATGGTACGATCGTTGTTCTTATTCATAAGATTAGTATTCGTGGTGATATTGATTTAGCGAGCTTTACATACTAGTCGTTATTCTTGTTATACTTGTTTACGGGATCATCGCTCCGCGAGGGGTGCTCTAGCTTTCCAGATTGGTACCAGGACCGGGGTTAGAGTAGTAATCGACGGCATAGACGTGTTGTCTAGGCTAGAGGTTACCTTTGTTTGCAGCGTGCCCCACGGTTTGTAGAGGTAGGCGGCAGGTGGTGACAGCCCTGCCCGTCCCGTGTAATCCTCCACGTTCCGGTTCGTCGTAGAGCTACAGGCTGGCGTGACTTGGCAGACTAGGTCTATACCAGTGCCCGAAGTAAGCAAGTAGAACTTGAGTGCGATCGTCCTGCGGGACAACTAGATCTTTATTCATCCTCTCAATCCTATACTACTACCATTCTTGTTGTCCTTGGGTAAAACTAACCTTGCTGCAGATTATCTCCGTTCCTTGGGAAAAACAAATACGATACCTTGGAATACTCCCGGGTGAAGTGCTACAACGGTATTCCGTGCGCTTGCGGATTTATTCGTGGTGTAAGAAATACCAACAAGGTCTTACCTTTATAGCTCCTTTTGATTGTGGGCGGCATTTCACCGACTCCAACTCTGATATTTCTTCTGGGCTTCATCTTCTCCGAGTGGGCTTCATGTTTGGGCTTAACCCTGGTGGCGGCGGTCGGCACAAGGACTGTGCCGACCGGCATGGCCTCCAAATTCTTCGTTCTTTGGGCCTCCGGTTGCTCTTTATCCGTAGTCTCTTGTTTTCACCTATTTTCTGCAAATCTTTCCAAATACACAGAAACTATGTATATATATAATAATAGGGTTAATTGTTAGCAATGAAGACATAATAAAGTATTAAAAACACCATATTTGTCATATAAAATCATAGAAAGCACCAACAGCTCCCCCATACTCAAATCTTTGCTAGTCCTCGAGCAATACAAACCAAGAAAATCATCACCGTGCTTTCATCAAGCTAAGAAGCAAAAACTCTCACAAGTCTTCAACTTAGCTATTGTTAATCATCTCATCGAATTATTATTCATCCACAAAACTTTCTCAATTTTGAAAACAATTTCACCTCAAAACTCGAGTCGACCAAATCAATCACAAAGCTTATCTCAAAAAAATTTTTGTCTCCCTTCATATCACGTAAGATGAATGCAAAAAGCTTCAGATTGCACTCAATCGCTCAAATGTGTTTCCTTCCCTCTCCTATTCTATAGTATAAAGCTTATCTATGGGTCTCGGAAAGTAGTATAACCAAATTGAATCGAAAGAACAACTAAGTCAACAATTTGCCCAATCATGCCTTCTAAAAGGGAGTTTTCATCATGAGAATATAGAATATAAGCACAAGGATCAACGGAAACAGAAAATAAATGAGAATAAATGAAATAGAATTAAGATGGGATCAAGCTCGAAGTATATGCAGATCTTTTAAAATTTAACTCTTCCTGCGGTCTGCTTCCTCTGATATTCGTTTTTCTCTTTCTTTTTGGCATATTTTCTTTATTTTTCTTCTGTGCCGATCGGCACAAACTCGTGCCGATCGGCACTTTATTCCTTTTCTTCTTTTTTCTTCTTTTTCTTCTCTTTTTTTTTTTAACCGCAGACTGCTATCAGAGCACGTTTTGAACCGAAATCTGTCTGAACTTCACATTTTGCTTGTAAGTTGTATCAAGGAGGAGGGAGAAACAATGAAATATCGGTTTTTTATAGAAAGAATTTGATGACAGATGGCTAGTAATTTGAGATGAACAAATGAAACTTCTCCCTTCTAGCTTAGTCGTAATCAAGAGCAAAGAGTTGACAAGATGTTTTCTTATCAAAAGGCTTATGCGTAGGCTTTTCTCATCTCATTTGGCTTAGTGTAATAGGTGCAAAATCAAATCTTTAGCTAAATGTTCAACTAGGATGATAGAAGGGGTTTTCGAAAATTTGGTATATAAAGCCAAGCGATTCTTCAATAAACTCAAGTAAATTGGCAAAACGAACGTCAAAAATAAAATCAAGAATATAGGGTAACGAATCGATTTGACAACTAACACCAACTTTAATCAAGACACTGTAATCACTCTTGACCTCTAAGCTTAACTAAGCACACCATCTCAAATCTCTCTAAGGAAACTCTCACACTTTCATACACCGACTCAAACCATACTAAATCGAAGCAAACGACCTTAAGAAGTGTAAAGGCGAATCCCTCACACTCAAACCTTGCAATGTCCCCATTGTAAAAGAAAGACAACTAGACCAACCTAATCGTAAATGCCATGCCTCCTCAACATGCTAAAGATGCTTCGAATGTTCCGCAAGAGAAAGGAGTAATCCGCCTCGTTCATGTTCATCATGTCTTCAACTCTTATATCAATGTCCCGTTGATACCTATGGCGTCTCTCCATGTCATACTGAAGACGTTCGATGTTTCTTCTCTGCAGATCGGGCAACAGTTGGCAGGACGATCATGACGCTCATCTTGCAGGGGCGAATTTCTGTTAAATCCACGTTGTGCCGGTCGGCACGGGCTTGGTGCCGGTCGGCATGTGAGACCATTTGCTTGATAACACTGCCCTGCACCCACACTTAATCCATATAATATATATCAAATGACTTTAACTCGAAAGTGTCGAGTTCAAGATATACCTTTAGTTGTTGGCCACTCACCGTGTACGTATTTTGCTTTCCATCCATGATGACAACAGCTCCTGAAAGAAGAACTTTATGAACAAGATACGGTCCATCCTATTTGCTTTTCAACTTGCCTTTACCAAACAACCGAAATCTTGAATTGAATAGTAGCACTCTATCTCCTTCGTGAAATTCCTTTTTCAATAGCTTCTTATCATAGCACTTCTATGTTTTCTCTTTATAGATAGCTGCATTCCATATGAACTAGGTGAGAACCCCGCGCGTTGCCGCGGGCATTATGTAGGCATACAAAAAGTTAAGGACACCAGAATTTAAAATTTCAATGAACAAACACAATGTCACATATTCTTTAACTGTTGAGGTATCAGAAATATCCAAGTTCACAATAAGTTGAGGTATGACTTCTAAAACAATAAGAAATGACATCTATAATCAGGTTAGGCTACCACCTGAAAACCAAGAAACTAAGACAACCCTTGAAAAGCTGGTTGTAAATTTACATATTTCCATTGCATCAGTGTACATGAATAAAAGACTTACTACAATGGGAATATGTATGTTTGCGAAACAAAGATGACCACGCCGTCAACAGCTGGTTCAGTCGTTCAGAAAGCACTGAAATCATCATCTATAAAATAACATTATTTTATAGAAAACTGCAGGAAAACAATGAACCAATCTGTCTTGCTGTATGCATCATGCAAGAAAATGGAGACCATTATAAACACCACATAATATATATGCGAGAAGCAAAGGCAGTATCAAAGTTGCATTCTTTATTTTGGAAAAACATCAAGTATTGTGATGGAGGTATGTACCATTGGAGCGAGTAGACAATCGCCGACGCACAGAATCAGTGGAACCGCTTTGAATTCCATGTTCATCGTCACCACAGCCGGCCAATACTCCATCTAGCACATCATCTGCAGTAGGAGGGTCTGCAAACTCTGCAAGCAATGGAAAATAGGAAACTTATAATGTTTAAGGTACCAAGCTCTATCAAATAAACAAAAAAAAAAACTAAGCCAATAAAAGCACTAATTCAGCAAGTTAAAGTATTTAAATCATTTTTTTTGTGCCAGAGTGGAAAGGTTACATAAATAGTGGACTTGTCGTTCCTGACTTCATAGAAATGAAGGAAGAAAAATCATCGAAGCATTGTATATATACTGTAGCACGTGGCATGGCATTAGTTAACATACCTGGTTTCATGTGACCTATCTCTAAAGTAATGCTCACACATGGTTGCAAATATCCTACAAAAGTTTTAAAAAAAATATTTGGTTCGTCAAATTGGAATCAACTATCAACATCTAGGATGCTCAGCTATTATCATTTCTCCAGATTCACGTTATGACGTCGCAACTGAATGATAGAATATTGAACTGGAAAGTAGTAGCAGCAATAGCAACAAAAGGATCAGGAGCATTCAATAAATTGTCCTCTCTCTGGACCGCTTCACAACACAGCACTTGCATGACGACAGTGATGATGAATGGGCTACTAAAAAATTGAGAGGCAAACAATGTGTTGCCCGGGAAAAAGCAATGTTCTTCATATGCCTCTATGTAATATTTCCTATCGGGAATTCATGACCACTTAAAGACATTGCAAACTGGAGACATAGTGCCAGAACTGTTTAGGGATATGTGAAAAATATATAAGTTAAAGAAGGATGCCTAAGCACCTAACCACTCAATTGTTACTTTGTTAGTTCATCCGAAGATGGAATAACGCATCCATAGTACAGAAATAAGAAAGCAGTAAATGGTTATATATTCAAGAAGGACGATACAATTAACATGGACACAAAAGAAGGAAGAACAGTGGAAAAATTGGGAAACTAAGACAGGATGAATTATTAATTCCTACTTCAAATTAAATGACAATGTATAATTCCACCAGTTGCCTAGCCTCAATATTGCAATGTACATGTCACTAAGTTCACGTATATAGCTGTATTTATAATTTTTTTTCCTCAGCCACTTGCTCTCATACACGGTATTCATCATACTGAATTCGATTTAACACTGAAGATAAACCTATGAAGATCATAGCAAAGCAATACACGTGATAAACCTACCTTCATGGTTAACTCTGTTTTTAAAAATTTTCTGGTTGTCCATAGCAGCCTGCAAAAAAAAAATGCAAAGTTGTTATGCCGCATTATAATGTTAGTATGATATGAGAAGAAATATGAAGCAACATGTGAAAAAAAAGAGAGAGAGGTCATGGCAGTTTGCTTGATGGTAATGATATCTTTAGGCTAGATCACTAAAAATGTCTCTGTAGACAACATTGTGTCAGCAAGTTGGACAAAGAACATAACCTATGTAACTCATGACATATCGGTACATTTCAGAAACTGGAATTTTGCTAGGTTGGCCAGGCTGAAAAATGTCAAGAACCATAAAAGCATATTATAATATCAGATAGAAGTAGAGTATGCATGGAACTGAAATGACTATACGAAATATATATGTCAGCGACCTGGAGGAAGATGGGAGGACAGGGTGGATTTTCGTACCACTGGTGCGAATCAATCCAAGAAAACTGAGACATCAATTAAATCCCAAGACTGTTAATCCCTTCCCTCAAATCTGATAACATAAGCAGGTCTTCCTCGTTGATTCCCCCTGTTCAAAAAATAAGAGCACAGAACTGCACGGACATGAAGATGATAAGGAGAAGGAATATTAGCACGGAAAAGGCTAGAAAGTAGGAAACGAATGATTTTCTTACCTCAATACTACCAACCCGGAGGTGGCCTCCTCGATCCACTATCTGAAACATGGCGACTCGAACAGGATTTGACCCTGGGGGCGTATGCAGGGGAAGCCCACAAGCGCGGTGGCCGATTGACAACATGGCTGGAGAATCAGTCGATCCGAGCGGCGCGCCGGCAGAGAACCACTGTTTCCGGTGGTCTGCGACCGACGGCAACCGAACAAAGGAGCAGCGGCCGGTCCAATGCGGATGGCAGCGGCCGATGCGAGCCGCGCGGCGTTGGGAAGCAAGGCAGCGGGATGCGGCACCCAAGGGAGTAGGCAGAGCGAGGGGAGATTGATGAAGGCGCGGCACGGCAGCGAGGCGAGAGGGCGATGGGGACGACGGCGGCGGCTCGGGAGCGAGGCGAGAGGACGATGGGGGGGTGGTGGTGGAACTCGCGCGATGGGGAAGGGATAAGGGGGAAGAGCGACGGTCGCGATCGGGCGAGAACAGCAACGCGCGGCCAGGATCGAAAACTACAGCAAAACAGTAATACAGTAGGTGAATAGTAAAACAGTAACTGACGGGAGAAACTAAAGGTTTTATATCATTTCCTCATTTCACTGACAATCCTCTTTCTTGAATTCTTGCTACAATCATTCAGCTTTCCTGTGAATCCATTTATGATATCTTGCATCCATGATTGTCGATAATCCTTAACTCGAAATAGCTGCTCTTGCGCCATGGCATCACCAATGCATCCTTCTTTGTCCTCAATCATCAAACGAGATAGATGATATGCTACTGAGTTCTCAATCCCTTTCCTATCTCTAATCTCCAAATCAAATTCTAGCAACATCAAAACCCAACGGAGCAATCTAGGTTTCGACTCCTTTTTAGAGACAAGATATCTAATAGCAGCATGATCCGTATAAACAATGACCATAGATTTGAGGATGTAGGATCTAAATTTCTCAAATGCAAATATGACAGCTAGCATCTCTTTCTCTGTTGTTGTATAGTTAATCTGGGCTTCATTAAGAGTTTTACTAGCGGTAGATAGCATGCACTTTACCTTCTTTTCGCTGTCCAAGAACCGCTCCTACTGCGTAATCACTTGCATCGCACATAATCTCAAAGGGTAAATTCCAATCCGGCGGTTGCATAATAGGTGCGGAGCATAAGGCTTCTTTCAACTTCCGGAAAGCGGTAAGTCTTTCATCATTCATCTCAAATTCAATGTCCTTTTGCAACAATTCCGTCAATGGCTTAGCAATCTTTGAATAATCCTTGACAAATCTGCGATAAAATTTGCATGTCCAAGAAAACTTCGCAGAGTCTTAAGATCAGTGGTGGTGGCAATCTTTCAACTATGGATATTTTAGCTTTGTCTACTTCAATGCCTCGGTTAGAAATAACATGCCCTAAGACAATCCCTTCGGTTACCATGAAGTGACATTTCTCCCAATTAAGAACTAAATCAACTTCTACGCATTTCTTTAGTACTTTCTCTAAATTTGCCAAGCAATGATCAAGATCAGTACCATGAACAGAGAAATCATCCATAAATACCTCCATAATGTCTTCAATGAATTCTGCAAATATAGCATTCATGCATCTTTGAAATGTAGCTGGTGGGTTGCAAAGACCGAATGGCATTCGTCGATATGCAGAAGTTCCATAAGGACAAGTGAAAATGGTCCTATGCTGATCTTCAGGTCGAACAGGAATTTGAAAGAAACCACTATAACCATCGAGGTAGCAAAAATAAAAGTTCTTGCTAACCTTTCAAGCATCTCATCAATGAATGGTAATGGATAATGGTCTTTCTTTGTAGCGGTATTTAGTTTCCTGTAATCAATGCACATTCGCCACCCTGTAACTATTCATTGAGGGATCAACTCATTATTCTCATTAGGCACAACTGTCAGTCCTCCTTTATCTGGAACGCAATGCACTGGACTCACCCATTCACTATCAGCAACAGGATAAATCATTCCTGCATTAAGAAGTCTCAGCACTTCTTTCTTTACAACCTCCTTCATGCCTTCCTTCAATCGTCGCATGCCTTCAACAACTGGCTTAGCTGATTCTTCAAGATTGATGTTATGTGTGCAAAAAGCCAGGTATTTTTATCAATACTATATCCGATGGCTTTCTTGTATTTCCTCATAACAGCGAGCAGTCGTTCTGTCTCTTCTCTATTCAAAGCATTGTTGATGATGACGGGATAAGTTTTATCTTTGCCTAAGTATTCGTACCTTAGACCGTCAGGAAGTGGCTTCAGTTCTACTTCTGGTGCTGCACCAGGATCCAGATTACCCAAAGGCTCAAATTGAGGCTTTTCGCTGCTATGCCGATCGGCACCGTCACTGTGCCGATCGGCACAATCTGTGTGCCGGTCGGCACTGGCTTGAATTTCCACTTCTTCCCTGTCTGATTCCTCAAACAGTTTATTCAACGGATCTGAATATCCTGTACTGATTTCTTCATCTTTTTCTGAGAAGAATTCTTGAAGAGAGGGTGGGTCTTCACTTTCTTGAATGACGGGTGGGTATTTGAATTCAAAGAGGACTTCCTCTCCGCCCAGAGTCAATTTGAGATGACCTTTTCCAGCATCAATAACAGCTTGTACAAGCTTCAAGAAGGGTCTTCCCAAGATAATATCTTCGACTCCAACTTCACCTTTATCAAGAACAAAAATATCCACTGGTATAGCATTCTTTTTTACCTCAATGTTCACATCCTTGATAACTCCCAGTGGTTTAGTTCTCCTTCCATCCGCCATGACTAGCTCAAGCTCGGTCCCTAGCAATCTTCCTTTTATGTCATAAGGCATATCCATGAATGCTTCATATGTCATCAAACTGACGCGGGAGCCAAAATCACGTAGTGCTTTAGGAAAGTTTCTATGCCCGATTTTGCACGGAATATAAGGATCAATTTCTGTTCCTTCTGTAAGGCCAACTGCATATACCCCGCATAATCCTTCATACGGTGACGGGACAAAACAACTATCAAATAGCTTCTTTGCTTGTTCAACCTCCATCTGATCAATTTCCATATCATCGTTATACAATTTCCCCAATACTTCACCAATGATAACATTATCTAGGATTTCTGAAGTTTTAGTGCATTTAGGGAAGTTATATTGAACTCCTGTAGTAGAGGCATACCTTGGTCATACGTTCTCCTCATATCTAGCAGATTTGAGCTGAAATCTATAGGAATCCAATCCAACAGTTCAAACTCATCCAACGGTTTAGCATTGCTCAAGGTTGGATCTCATATTGGTCTTGAAAATTTGTCCAGGAAACTGTTTTCATGCTCTTCTAGTATTGCAGCTTCAGTTTTCGAAATCCCCTTAACAGAAGGCTTCGTGCTGGTCGGCACAAGATTCATGCCGGTCGGCACAGTCGGCTCACGTGTGCCGATCGGCACAGCCTCAGTTCCGGTCGGCACCTCCTCAAATCTTGGTATTTTCAGATCACCTTGTACTGGTTCTTCTGTCCTTACTGTTAATTCAATTTCAGACACTTTGCAGCTTTCCGCTTCAGCTTTGAATCCCAAAGAATCTTTCAAGGGGAATTGGATCTTCTTGAAATTCTTCCCAATGTCTATGCATAGCTTCAGTCTTTGATATCTTAATCAAAAGATCCATACCTGCAGTAGCAGTCAAATCGAGGAAACTCCCTCCAGCCGAACTATCCAGATGCATCCTGGAGGTTCCTTCGAGAGACATGTAGAATGTCTGAGCAGTCAAGTTATCATCCATGCCCAGATCGGGCCCTTGCTTCAATAAAGATTGGAAGCATAACCATGCTTGCGTGAGGGTTTCTTCTTTCATTTGCTCAAAGTTAACCACTTCTCTTCTCAATCGCTGTACCTTAGGAAGCGGGAAGAAATGCAAGCAGAAATTTCCTACAAGCATTTCCCAGTTTCCTTTAGCTTCACGGGCTACAGATTTATACCAACCCTTGGCTCTTCCATCTAGAGAAAATAGAAATAGCAACTATCTGTACCAATTCTGAGGCACTCCTTCATGCTTAAAGGTCTGACAGAGAACTTCTAGATCTTGCAGATATGTGTACGGGTTCTCGTCCTTCGTCCCAGAGACTTTGCTGTTCTCGACCATGCTGATGATGGTCGGTTTGAGAACGTATGACGAAGCAGTGACTTTCTCGTCAGAAGTTTGTGCAATCAGCAATCGTGGAGACGGTAGTGAATGCTCCCTAACCGAATGAGTCGGTTCAGAAGTACCCATCCTGAAAACACAGAAAGAAAACACAAAAACAAACTAGAAAATGGGGGATTAGAGGTTAGTAGAATAAATAAATAGTAAAAGAACTGGCTTGTTCCCCGGCAACGGCGCCAGAAAGAGCTTGTTGGTCGTTTGTACGCACCTAACTTATATACCGTAAGTGGACGGTGTACAGTTGTAGCACTTTCCCTTAGAGTATTCCAAGGTTTAATATCAAATCCATAGAGAACAAGCGGGACTTAAACTATTATTTAAACTACTAAATTAATATAGCAGAGGTGTGTGTGTGAAAAGGATGATTAACAACTAGAGGTGAAAGAGCCTGCGGTTGTAACAAGGTTATAAAAAGGATTCTCTCCTATGGTTTGGGACGCTGGCATGCAACTCGGATTATTGTTCAGTTGATAGGTTTAGTATTTTACAAGACATGATGGTTTCGTTCGCCCCGATCCTGTCATGACAAGGGTTAATAGCTCCCCACTGGTTTCTTGCACTATGTGATCATCGATAGCATACCCGTTGCAACAGTTACACTAATTAATTCATGTATTGATCAGATACGAAATAAACACATCACATAGACTGAACACATCAAAAGAGTATCGTAAGTGTGAGAGTTACATAACCAGATTTCCCTCGCCACGGAGAGAATATGAGATCTACTCACGCATCATACTGCAACACATGAACATGGCTACAATAGAATGTGGGATTTTGGCGTGGATGCACAGGTGCCGATCGGCACGGCAGTGTGCCGGTCAGCACGATTTCCCTTTTTGGTGGTGATGATCGGTGATGGCCGTCTTCGCCGCCACAACCTTCAACCCAGGTCAAAACTTCTATCTGTCTGTTGTCTCCTCTTGTTTCGTGACCAAGGTCTTATCTTTATAACTCCTTTTTTTTGTGGGCTGCATTTCATCGACTCCGACTCTGATATTTCTTCTGGGCTTCATCTTCTCCGAGTGGGCTTCATGTTTGGGCTTAACCCTGGTGGTGCCTTTCTCCGAGTGGGCTTCATGTTTGGGCTTAACCCTGGTGGTGCCGGTCGGCACAAGGACTATGCCGACCGGCACGGCCTTCAAATTCTTCGTTCTTTGGGCCTCCGGTAGCTCTTTATCCGTAGTCTCTTGTTTTTCACCTGTTTTCTGCAAATCTTACCAAATACTCATAAACTACGCATATATATAATAATAGGGTTAATTGTTAGCAATGAAGACATAATAAGGTATTAAAAACACCATATTTGTCATATAAAATGGGTACATAGAAAGCACCAACAAGATTCCAGCGGCGATAGCCTTGCCAAATCTCTTGAAAGGACCCTTGAATCTTCTGCCGAGGCTGAAGCTGTTCCAGAGGTGTCTCACCCTGCTTCTAAGACATCTTCCAATGCCCTCCGCTCTGGGCCCGGGCTTTCTAAACTACTATTGCTTCAGGGTCTGGTACTGCTACGAAACCCTTCGCTATCGCATATAGCGATGATGAGCCTGAAAGTGATGATGAGGGTGTGAAGCGTTTTGGTGGGAAATCTTCCACCCCGAAGGGTGCCTCTGATGGTGATGCTCGTGGATTGGTTGTGGCCCCTTCTACTCAAGCTCTCGGCCTGGAAACAGTTGCTGGTGATGGCAACCCTTCTACTACGGTCGATAGTGACACAGACTCTGACTCATCTGCTACAGAGAGTGCCGAAGCTCAAGAAGCAGTCTTCGTGAGCTCTTCACGTCCCGAAGATGCAGCGAACCGACTACATCTCGCCGATGGGACTAAGTTATTTGGTGGTCAGAATCGCTGAGTGCTCAACTTCGCTAGTGGCCCCCGCGAAAGGCGTATGCTACAGAAAGCTGGTGATATTTTTAGCTTTCCTGTCATGGAGGAAGAATTGGGCGAAGAATCTTCTGACGATATCTTGTCACATGCTCAAGACGTGTCTTTAAAGAGCTTTATTGCGTGCCGCACGGCACGGAGGCGCGTTAAGAAAGACGTTCACGATCTCAAGCTTTCCCTCAAGGCATCGGAGTCCGCTCTAGAGAAAGAAATTGCTGCTTTGAAAAATTTACAAGCAGAAAAGGAAGAGCTGTCGAAGAAAAATGCTATTTTGGAGGCTGAGGTTAGCCGCCTTCGCGAGTTGTCTAAGGACGCTACATCTGATCGTGAAAAGATCAAGACTCTTGAGGCCACACTTGAGTCCCGTGACAAGGATCTCGGAACGCTCCAGGAGAAGCATACTGCACTCGAAAAGGAGCACCACTCATACTGCGACGAAGTGGATACCCTGATTCGCCTTACCTGCGGCAAGCTGTCCGAAGCCCTTCATGACTTCGGGAATACACCAGCGCCCCTGAACCTTGATGATATTTATGTTCGAGATATCTTCGAATGGGTTTCCAACAGTATCCGGGATCTTGTCCACGATGGGCGAGCGTTTGGCGAACTTGGTGCCGGTGTTGCTGCTCGCACTATTTTTCACACCATATGCTCCCTGATGAATAATCCCGCAGATGGGTCTGAGTGACCACTGGCGAAGCCTGACCTGAAAAGGCTTCGCGACCAAGATTTCCTTTGGCCTCAAGATTTGAGCGCTTCTAGCGTGCCGGCCTTTCCCAAGAATCATGGCAAAGCTTCATGAGGAACTTTTTTGCTGAGAATGGATATGCTCTAACCGTCGACGAAGGTCGCCGTCTACTTCATCCGGTCCTCTGTTCTTGCTATTTTTATTTAACTCTTTTCTCTTTCCCTTCTTACTTCGTTTTTTTTTTTTTACTTTTTTGGATTGTTTTTCAGCGCCAAGATTCCTCTTCGGCTCCCCCTTCATCTGGAGCTGCGCCTTCTACTTCCGAGCCCGCCGTTACCGCTGCTGCTTCTGGCGCGGGCCATCCTCCTGCCACCGAAGACCCTTCGGCTGCCGCTGCTGCGCCTTCGCTTGATGTAGCTCGCGATAGCGAGGTTTGAATAGATTTTAGATTGAGACCGTCTTTTGACTGGCTTGCGAGCCGTGTAACTAAAACAATTGTGGTTCCTGCGTAGGTGCCAAGGTTGAGCCCTGTGCAGGTGGCCGAAGATGTAATTCCGCTCACTCTTAAACGCGGTGACTACGTTATGTCAGGGTCCCTTTGGACCAAATTTAAAGCAAAACACCCCCAAGCCTCATTCGATGAATTTTGGGAGTACAAAATTCGCAAGTACGAGGAGAGAAATTTTTTGTCGAAACAATTTTTCCTAAACTTTACGCGCAACCGTTTCGAACACCAGTTCAAACTCCTTGGGAGTCGCATGGAGCGCGAAGAGCGCCGACGAGATCGTCTTGATATGAAGGCGCCGTTCCCTTCGGTTGAGGAACTTGTTGTGCCCAAGGCCGAACCCTGTGAACTTGATGATCGCGAATTTATGTACAAAATCTCTCGTTGATACTTTTTGTTGTAATCGACGCTATGTTCTTTTTACTTGACTGTTGTAACAATAACTCTTACGTGTATGAGGCTCGCCTGTACGAATGAAGAAAATAACAGAAACACGTTGGAAATAGAAAAAATGCGAAGCGTCTCCCCCCTGTTTCCTACTTGGTTCTGCTATTTTCTCAGCTATCTTTTGTCTTGACGCGATGGTCAACACAGATGCAATTTTGTGCTTCAAAACAATATTGCAATCTACGGGCTCTTTCTCTTTCTTGTTCTTCCATCTTGACACGACGGGAATCGTGGCTGCATTCTTGTGCGCCGAAACGACATCGCCTTTCACGGATTATTTATTTTTTTGATCCTCCGTCTTTGATGCGATGGGAATTGTGGCTGCTTTTTGAGCCGAAGTAACATCGCCTTTCGCGAGTTGTTTATTTTTTCCGATCCTCCGTCTTTGATGCGATGGGAATTGTGGCTACTTTTTTGCGCCAAAGCAACATCGCCTTTCGCGAGTTGTTTATTTTTTCTATCTTCCTTTTTCTTTTTGTTTTGGGGCTTTCCTTGCCTGTGGCGAAGGATTTTGCGTTCTTGTTTCATTCGCATATGCACCCTTCGTAAGTGACTTAGTTGCCCAATAAATTTGTCAATTCATTGCGCAACGCGTCACTTATTTGTTTTTCGTTACCGAAAGTGACATCCTCTTGACGAAGAGGTCATGTCGCTTCGGTCTTTTTTATACCATTGCCTCTTTTTTGGGGAGTCCTTGTTTATATTGCACAAGGGGATATTACACAAGAAGACCGCCTCGTTAAAAACCTCACACCTTCGGTCTAGCATGACACTAGGCCTTAGGCTCTCCCCGTGAGGAAAAGAGTACGGCTTCGGTCCTACTTACTCTTAAACTTAAAAGATGGAAATTACAAAACTGATAAAATAAAAGAAACTAATAGAAATCAAGAGCCCCTCGACTTGCTAAACCCAATACTTTTGCAACATGTCTTCGTTCCACGAATATTTGACATCCTCCCCCTCCAGCGTTTGCAAACGAAAAGCCCCTGGCCTTGTTTCTGACACCAGGTAGGGTCCTTCCCATTTGGACTGCAACTTTCCCAAATCTTTCATTTTTTTTCTTCCATACTAAATCTCCTGTGGTTATGCCCCTTGGCTTTATTTTTTTTTGTTTCTCCATCTTCTCGTTTCATCTTGATAGTGCGAAATGTTCTGCAACGCCTGAATTCTCCCTTCTTCTCTTGTGTCAAGTATCATGTCCATATCTTCTGTTGTTGGTGGTGCTTCGATGCGAAGTGACCCTAACTTTATTTCCTCTGGAATCATGGCCTCCTCGCCATACAACAGCCTGAATGGAGTGAATTTGGTCATCCTTGACTCAGTTGTGTTGTGCGACCATATCACCTTCGGTAGCTCTTCGGCCCACTTTCCTCTTGGCATGTCTGTTATGTTCTTTTTTATGCCTGTGAATATTATGCCATTTGCTCTTTCAACAGCCCCTTTTGACTGCGGATGATATACTGACGCGAAGCATAATTTGGTTCCGAGCTGAAAACAGAATTGCCTGAATTCCTCGCTGTCGAACTGTTTGCCATTATCCATCGTTACCTCATATGGCACTCCGAACCTGCATACTATGTTTTGCCAAAAGAATTTTTGAATGATACGCGAAGTCATTGCCTGTATTGCTTTTGCTTCGATCCATTTTGAGAAATACTCCACTGCCACCACTGCGTATTTGTAATTCCCCGGAGCTATCGGCAACGGCCCTACCGGAGGCAATAGCTGTATCTCGTATGGTGATATCTTGCTATAATTTATGTGCTTCTGACAGTTTTTGCACGTGCGGACAATGTTTTCTGCATCCAACACCGCTGAAGGCCAGTAAAAGCCGTGCCTGAATGCCTTCGCTACAAGCTTTCTCGTGCCAATGTGCGATGCACACATTCCCGCGTGTATTTCCACCATCAGCTCTTTACCTTCTTCGGCTGACACACATTTCAACAATGGGGAACAAATCCCTCTTTTGTACAGCTGCATTACATAATTTCTCGCTCTTAATGCCATTCTTTTCCTATCTGCTTCGCTCTCTGGCTCGTAATATCCCTTCAAGAATGATACTATGGGGGATCTCCAATCTGCACTTTCTATTGCATTGACAAATTTCACCGGAGCCTCATCGCAATCAATGGACTTGTATTTTAGCACTTCATAGAAAACATCAGGCGGCAATGGTTCTTTTGCTGCTGCCCTTTTTGCAATTTCATCAGCTTCGCCATTCACTTCTCTTTTTATTCTTTTGACTGTGAACCCAAAGAAATATTTCTCCATCGATCTGACCGTTTTCAAGTATCTGGCCATTGCTGGATTTGTTGCTCTGTATGATTTTCCTATCTGATTTGCAATTAACTCCGAATCTGTTTTTATGATGAGTCCTCTAGCCCCCAACGCCCTTGCTTTGCGAAGGCCCAACAACAACCCTTCGTATTCTGCTACATTATTTGTGTGACCCTGAGATGACAAACGCACGGGATATCTCAGTTAGATTCCCGAAGGTAATATCAGGATTGCCGAAGCTGAAGCCCCATAATTGCAATAAGCCCCATCGCACATCATTTCCCACGGTTTTTCTTTTATCTCTTCTTCGCAATCAATTTCCTCTGCCGGTGTCCAATCCGCCACAAAATCAGCTAACACTTGCGATTTGATTGATGACCGTGAAGTGAATTCCACTGGATACTGCGACAGCTCTGTTGCCCACTTGCCAATTCTTCCCGAAGACTCTTTGTTTTCAAATATGTCTCTCAGTGGAAACGAACTTGGCACAATAATTGTGTGACTCTGAAAATAATGTTTCAGCTTTCTCGACGCCATAACCACTGCATATGCCATCTTCTCCATTTAAGAGTAAAATTTCTTAGCTTCAGACAACACTTCGGAGACGTAGTAAATGGGGAGTTGTTTCATTTGCCCTTCCTCTTCTCTTTCTTCCACCAACACGGCGCTCAAGGCCAGATGCGAAGCTGCAATATATAGCAACAACTTTGCTTTTTCCGAAGGTCTAGTTAACACCGCTGTTTCCTCTAGATACTTTTTCAGGTCTTCGAACGCTTGCTGTTCGTTCTCCCCCCAAGTGAATTTTCTGTTTGCTGAAAGCAGCTTGAAGAATGGCAAAGTTCTTTCTGCTGACCTTGATATGAACCTTCCGAGGGATGCTATTCTTCCCGTTAACTTTTGTATGTCTCTTCTGGACTTCGGCTGCCTCATTTTTCTTATTGCCAGAATTTTCTCTGGGTTCGCCTGTATTCCTGACTTTGACACCATGCACCACAGCAACTTTCCCTTTTTCACGCCGAAGACACACTTCTTCGGGTTTAATTTCAATCCATATTTCCTCAGGTTTGCAAATGTTTCTGCCAAGTCCGAGACATGCTCCTCCGTCCTTTTGCTCAGCACGACTACATCATCTACATACGCGGAGACATATCTCCTCAATTGCGGCCCCAACACAATGGAAACCATTCTATTGAACGTGGGCCCTGCTTTTTTTAAGCCTTCTGGCATTCTGACGAAACAATACACACCGAAAGGTGTCACGAAGCTTGTTTTCTCTTCATCAATTTTTCTCATCCACACCTGATGATACCCCGAGAAACAATCCAACAAAGACATCATTTCGCATCCCGCTGCCCATCAACCAGCACATGAATTCGCGGCAATGGATAATCATTCTTCGGGCACGCTTTATTCAGCAATGTAAAATCAATACACATTCTGTACTCTCCAGACTTCTTGGGCACCATCACAACATTTGATAACCATGTAGAATATTGGACTTGCCTTATGACTCCGCCATTAAGTAATTTCTGCAATTCCACCTGTACTGCTCTTTCTTTTTCTGGTGCTAAAACCCTTAACTTTTGCTTCCGCGGCGGAAACTTTGGATCTGTTTCTAACTTGTGCTCTATCACGTGCCTCGGGACACCCTTTAGATCATTTTTACTCCATGCGAAAACATCTTGATTGTTTCGCAAACACACTAGCAATCTTTTTTCTTCTTCCTCCTCAAGATCTCTCGCTTTGATCACTTCTTTATCCAACACATCTTCGCATAATTGCACTGTTTTTGTGTGCTCCAGCGGCTGCATTCCTACGCGAAATTTATTTTCATCCTCCTCCTGCTCTTTAATTTGCACTTGCTCCTCTCCAACTGCGTGTATTGGCTTTTGATCAGAGCCTGTATTATACTCCCTTCTTCTCGCTGTGTCTTGATCTCCATGGATCGTTATGACACCATTATGAGTTGGAATTTTCATGCACAAAATGGCATGTGAATAACTGCTGAAAATTTGTTAATGAAGCCCCTTCCGAAGATTGCCGCGTATGCGTATGGAAAATCAATCACATCAAAGTTTATCATTTCAGTTCTCATTTGATCCCCTTGGCCGAGAGTGACATTCATTTCAATAGTACCTCTTGGCTCAACTCTTTTGTTTCCGAAGCCAAACAACGGCTTCGTCGCAGGTTTCAACTGCGTGTCGTCATACCCCATTTTCTAAACAACTCATAGGTTATTACATCTGCAGAACTCCCATTATCTACCAAAATCTCTCCCACGTCACTGCCGAGGGTATACTTCGCATTTTTTCCCATGAGAGCCCTACTAACGGGTCCTCGTGCGGAAATTTCTTTAATTTCATGTCGGCTTCGGTGAACACGATTGGGATGTGCGACCACTTGGAACGAAAAGCTTGCCCCGAAGACGCATGCCCTCTATTGAAATCTTTCTTTTGCCTTTTGCTCTCAAACTCTGGGAAGCTACAACCGCCTCTGATTGCATTTATCACATTTACCTTCGGCTCATTGTACCCTTGTTCTGACGCTAAGTGTGTTTGGCCTTGAATTTGAGGGATGGGGTCTATTTTCGGTGGCACACCGTATCCTTGATACTGGGCCTGCAAGTTGTGTTGCACCTACGGATAGTACTATGGTGGTAAGGGCGGTGGGGGTGGCAGTTGGTTGTAACTTGGAACGAATACCTTTTGCTGCGAAGGGCCCTGCCACACCGAAGGTGAACTATTCGCCACAGAATTTACTGCCGAAGAGGTGTTCCCCCCTGGCCTATCATTTACTGCCCTGGCTTTTCTTCGTGCCTCTTCTTCTTCTCTCATTCTTGCTATTGAGCGACAACTCTCTGTATTGTGCGTTCTGTTCTTCCCGTGGACCGAACAGTAGCAATCAGGTCCCGCACTTCTTGTGTTTGGCTGCCTTGCCTATTATCACCGGCTGCCGCCCCGAAACTTTGGCTATGGTAGTTCTGGGGCCTTTGCTGTGAATTATTGACATTGTTGACTGAATTGGACTGCCCCCTATAATTTCCTCTTGACTGCAAAGATTGATTGTTGGAGTTGTTCTGCCTTGTTGTTGCCAATTTTGCCTTGCTTTCTCGTCTCTCTTTCTTTTATTCATTTCATGCATCCTTCGCGGCCTCCCTCTATCAGACAGGCAATACTCTTGCATGATTTCAAACAGCTTTTTCTCAGTCTTCGGACGCCTCCGGTCCAGGTATTCACCACACGGCCCTAACCTCAGGCCTCCAATGGCGGCATCAATCACCGACGTCTCCTCCACATGTAATCTTGCAATGGCTCCCTTTCTCCTTGCTTTATATTGTGCAAATCATTTGACGTAAGTTCATAGGACTGGAACCCTTGGAAATTTGCGTACAGCTTGTCCCGAAGCTGACTCCAAGAGCGAATGCTTCCCTTCGGCAACGACGTGTACCATTGTTGAGCCGAGCCTTTCAAGGCCATGATAAATGCTTTAGCTCTTGCTGTATCATCTCCCCCACCAGACGAGATGGCTGCATCATACCTCATAATGAAATTTTTGGGATCCGACTCCCCATCAAACTCTGGAAGCGAAGCAGGCATTCTAAACTTAGGCGGCCACTGAGCATTTTCTATCTCAAGTGACAATGGAGATATTGCCACTGCCCTTTGGGCATAAGGATACGCATCATCCTCTTTTTCTGTGCTTGGGATACTTTCTTCCCACTCCTGGTCGGAGCAGTCTTCGCTGTCTCCCTGACTCTCAACCGTGATTGGGTTCTGTGGTGTTGTCAGTGCATTGATTTGGGCCTGCAATGTGACCATTCTTTCTTGCAACTTCTTCGCCTTGATTTTCACCTCATTCCTAGCTTTTTCTTTCTACAGCTGCTCCAGCAACTGCCTCTTGCCTTTGACTTCGGCCACCATTTTCACGTACTTCAACCTTTCCGCTTCGGAATCCTCTTGCCGCACACCTTTAGCCTTCGTGGTTGCCGCTTCTGCCTGGGCTCTCGTCATCACATTTGACGTAGTTGGCCTTTCCTTCCAAGCCTTCTGTATCTTGGCTTCGATTCTTCGCAATGCTGCGAGGTCTTCGTCCTCAACCCCTGCATCTAGCAAGTTGATCTCGAACTGGCCCTGTGCCACGTCTTCAACTCCGTTTCCCCCTTCGGGTCCCTTGTCAACCCCATTCGTTGATTGATCGTGATCTCCCACCAAGGGTCATCGGTGGGTTTACGTGGATTTGGTGGTGGCTTCGTTTTCTTGCTCTGAGGCATTTTGCTTCGTGTGAACTAACCACGGTGGGCGCCAGAAATGTTGGGGTAAATGACCGTCTCCGAAATGGAGCCAACACTCTGTAAGTAATAACTCACTCAACAATTACAAATGAAGGAAGGCTGCCTTCGGGAGGCCACTCCTCTCCCATCCAGCGTCCTTCCCTCCTCTCTCAGTTCACCGTTACAATCATCGACACTCCCCTTTTATAGGGCCGTAACAAGACGCTAATGCCTATTACACCCCTACTTTTTTACAACACCCGAAATGATTACAAGGGTAGTACAGTAATTGCCCTCTCCAGGGTTAGTGGAACATCGCTATCTACCTTTACAGCTCAGCCAGCCCCACGCTTTCATGCCCGAAGCCCCCTGGTCCTTCGGTCCCGTTCGCCCCTTCGCGTCGCCTCCCTTTCCTGGGCGCCTCCTAGTAACACCGCTGGGCTTCGCGCTTTCAAGTCCCCCTTCGCTTTAATCCATCCGGCTCCGGTTCGAACTGGCTTCACGCCAGCACGCTCCGAGCCGAAGCCTCTAGCCCTTCATTAAAGCCTTCGCGAACGCCTTCCATTCTGATTCTCTTCCGCCTGAAAAACCTCCATACGCCTGTTAAAGATCGTTAGTCTAAGGGTCCCCGACCCGGGGGTGGGGTGCGAAGGCCACTCCCCCAACAACGTCAGAAAAGTTATGCAGATGTCAGGCGACGAGATCTGAGTTTCGAGGTCGGTGATAATGTGTACCTCAAGGTGCCACCAATGAGAGGAGTGAAGAGATTCAATGTTGAAGGAAAATTGGCACCCAGATATATCGGACCCTTTAAAGTGTTATAAAGGAGAGGAAAGTGGCTTACCATCAGTTAGAGCTGCCAGAGGAGTTGGCCGGGGTACATAATGTGTTTCATGTGTCTCAGCTAAAGAAGTGTCTCAAACCGCAGATAGATGTGTCGATACATATGGAGGGATTGAAGGTAGGAGAAGATCTCACCTATGAGGAGCATCCCATCAAAATCTTGGATCCCTCAGAACGGGTTACCCGAAACAGAGTGATCAGGATGTGTAAAGTACAGTGGAGTCACCATGCAGAGGATGAGGCAACTTGGGAACGAGAGGATGAGTTACAAAAGGACTTTCCCCATCTCTTCAAAAATCCATCCGCATCTCGAGGACGAGATTCATCTTAAGGGGGTAGGTTTGTAACACCCTAAAAATATCTTTTCCGAAAATAGTAATTAATTTGCCTTTGTTAGAAAGTGATCATGAAGAACTTAGGAAAATAAAACCTTTTGATAAATAAAATCAACCTAGGGTCAACTTGTTGTTGCATTCATGCCGTTGCATATTTCTATTGCATGATTGCTGAAGTGGATCCTTTCTTCTTTTTCTTGTTTTCTCAGGAAGTCCAGAAAAGCACCCAGGACTTTTTCCCCTACTTTCCCTTGCCAGCCCGGCCGGTCTACCAGCTCGGCCCGCTTCGCTTCTCCCCGGCCCAGCACCGGCCGCGCCCCCGCTTCCAAGCCTGGGCGGCCAGCCCAGCGCGCCCCGCGCTCCCTCCACCAGGCCGCGCCCCGGCCCAGCAGGCGGCCCGGCTTCCCCAGCCCACGCCGCGCCCCCGACGGGCCCTACCAGGTCGTTCCCTTACTTGCACTGCTCGGCCGCGCCCAGCGCACCGCCGCCGCCGAGTCCGACGCGGACTCGAGGCCGAGCTCTCGCCCCTATAAAGTCAAGGCCGCCACGTGCCGCGCCCCTTTTCCACGGAACCCGCCGCGGCCCGCGAAACCCTAGCCGCCGCCAGCGCCGTCGCCCAAGCTCGAGCACTGCCGCCGCAAACCGCGGCCTCCGGTCGCTGTCGCCGCCCGCCGACACCGCCTTCGCGCTCACGGTGAGCTCCCGCGCCTTCCAGACCCTCCGCATGCGCAGCCGTGCCCCGGAGGCTCCAAACCGCTGCCGCTCGCCGCCGCCGGCCATGGCGCTGCCACACCGGCTAGAACCCGCCACCGGAGCCGCTCCTTGCCGCCCGATCTGGAACCGATGGTCCAAATCACATTCCCCCGAACAGCCGCGCCTCAGGTCCACCATGGACCAGTGGACCGTGGTCCCCGGCCGGTCCACGGCACAGCGCTACCTCGCCCTGCGTCAGCGCTGACGCCAGCAGCCGACGTCAGCCCGCCGCCGTCGCTGGCAGTTTTGCAAAAAAGCCCCTGTGTTTTCTAGGTTTTACGTCTTAGTCTGGCATAGTTATAGTTGCTTCGCAGATAGGTCCTTTTTCTTACGAATAGGTCCCTGCAACTTGTTTTAAGTGTAGATTTCTCTTTCTAGCTCTGATTAGAGTGATTCTCGCGCTCACGTGTTGATTTCAAAGTGAAGGATAGTTTAGTAGTCTCTTTTTGTGCTATTGTTTCTGTTTGGTGTACTGTTCTAATAGAATACTCTTGTTTGCATGTGATGAATGTGTGGATGCTTGTGTGGTGATTCGTGTTAGCAGCTGGTGATCCGTTCGAGTTCGATTACGATCAAGGCTTCAAAGTACAAGACCCGCCGCAATAGCTCTTTGAGGAAGGCAACTGTAGCATGGACAATCCTTGCTACCTATACAACTTTTAATTACACATTTACTTTCGCATACACGCATGTGTCTTAATTTGATGAACCTATAGGCCGAACCTAGTTCTTTTATCCATATTCCTTGTTACCCGGGTTTTATGCATTTGGGTAGTTCCTTGCTAGTGCAGCTACGGTAACCTTTTGCTAAATGTTAATCATGACTTAATGGTTCACTTTCACGTAATGATAAAACTGGCTATTTAGCAACATTGGCTCAGGGAGCTAGAGCATGTGCTTCGTGCTTTGTTCTAGTGTCTCTCCCTAGGACCCGGTTCGGAAAGCAGCCACTCGGGACACACTTGCCACCATCAGAAATATAATGGCTTTGGTCTTGACTCAGTACTTTGTGCAACTCTAGCGTGCTAGTGGTTACCGAAAGGCACTAAATGGGGGACTGAGGTTACGAGTATGGATTCGATCCATCGGGGACGGTTTCTGTTACACTATGGAACCATTGGCTTTGCTCCGTTAAGCTCAGTCCCGTGTCGGGAGTGTCAGTAATAGACTGCTCTGCACGTAGCGCAGCTAGAGCATGTGCTCCGTGCTTTGTTCTAGTGTCGTACCGCGTTGGACGCCAATGACTTCACCCGTGATGCGTCATGACTGACAGTCTTCTCGATGCCTTGAGTTCATGCGCCAAAATGTCGAAACCATAGTGGCTACTATCTTGTTAGGGTGCCTTACGAAAAGTCTCGTAGCGTCCTATGCTGTTACACCTCAGAAGTGTGGATTGGCATGGTTGGATTAAGTTCTTTTGAACTTTACGCAACTGGTGGGTAAAGGGCGAAACCTCTGCAGAGTGTACATTCTATCATGATAGTCATGCTCACAGTCACGAGCGGCCTGGATCCTTTCTGATTAGAAGATGGTGTTTACTTTGTACTTAATCTTACTTATATTTATTTAATTGGGTTCTCAACCGCGTTTCATATAATCTTACTATTCTGTTTTAAAGTAAAATGAATCAACTAAAAATGCAAATGCAGTTCAACCATGTCTGCCTTTCTTTTTAGCCTTCATATAATCCTGCTATACTTGTTAAGTATGTCAAGTACTTACGCTTGCCACAATATCAATAAATCCCGGACGGGTACAGATGGTGCAATACCTTTGCCAACAGTGAAGTGTTGGGAAATGTAATCTATCCTTGACCAATTATCTGTTGGGAAATGTAAAAAATTTCACCATCAGTTTATCTGTGGGAAATAGTTTCATTAGTCAACAGCCAAACTGTCGGTGCTGGTCCGGCCCACTAAGAAACTGTCGGCGTAGCTTCAACCACTATGTTTCTGTCGGCAGAGCTCCTGCGCGCAACAGTCTAAACGTCGGCATAACCTATGTACCGATTCAATTAGCAGGCCGGACTACAGCTCAAGCCCAATCGTAACCCTACGACCCACCACCCACCACCTCTCCAAACGCCTCCACCCCCCACACCAGCCGCCAGAGGCGGAAGAACGCGAGCGCGTCGCCCAGATCTATGTCGTCATTGGCTGCTGCTCGCCCACGCAGTGCCGCCGTGGTCTGCATCGCCACGAGCCTGCTGCTGCTGGGATATCGGTTGGATCCGCTGCCTCTCGCTGGAGTCGCGTCGCCCCATCTACGTCTCCTTTGGCTGCATCTAGCCCGAGTCGCGCTCGCATTGCCGCCGGTCTTGCACGGCTGAACGCGGCTCGCGCCTAGGCTCAGCAACCCACGCGTGTGGTGCATGCTGCAGGCCATGGCGGAGGGCACCCCATGAGTTCGATCTGGATCTGGTCGTCTACTCCAACTAAAGGTACACCGTACACCTCTACACTCTTGGCTCTTGGATCTAGCAGACAGGTGTATTATTAGTTAGCTTATCGTAGGCAAGTTCGATCCATGACAGGAAGTAGGCTCAATCTGCTAGTGCTACTGTGCGGGTTGATTCAAGAATGACAGGAAATAGGCAGTATAGCAGAAGGACT
Source organism: Eragrostis nindensis (assembly GCA_012490785.1). Lineage (NCBI taxonomy): Eukaryota > Viridiplantae > Streptophyta > Magnoliopsida > Poales > Poaceae > Eragrostis > Eragrostis nindensis. Next base: position 53,077 of record JAAXCT010002327.1, read on the forward strand.
AGCAATAGAAGCAGCACTGGGTTGTTCAGTTTCTAGACAATGTTTTTTTTTTCTAATGGAATGCTTCTTGTCGATGTTTGTGCTGATCTCCTACCAGTAGCATTGAAGTATGTACTTTTTTTGTTGTCAGGCTCCAGGAGGAAGGCAAGTGAAGTTCTTTTGGAAGTTCTTTTAGTACGGCTGCAGAGCGGCAATGAAACTACTGCATTGTGTGATATGTGTTATTTCTTTAAGCCATAATAGTTTGGTGCTTAGCATTTCGCAAAAAATGCCTTGTTTTACTCTTACTGAAGGTCAAACTGAGACTGCCTTCAGTAATTTTCTCAAATTTAATAAGTGTATTTCAGTTCACCTTGTACTGATATGTCATCATGTGTGTTGCTCTTTATTATAGTTCCAACTACTAGCTTACACTTGAACTTTTTAGCGTTTTACCTGTACTTGACATGATCTGCGCCTTGCATATAACATTTTCAGGCATACAGAAAACTCCAATGAGTGTTTGAGAAGTGATCTACAAAAGTGTGTATGGGAATTTCAACGTGTGGATTCCTTTTGAGTAGAACCTTAACCTCTGTTCTGCCTAAATGCAACAATAAAAAATGAACTGTTTGATGTCCTATTGAACTGTTGATGTGCTCCCATATTTTCATCTAGCTAATGATAATTGTTTTTTTCTGGTTTACATTGATAGGAAAGAAGAATATCAAACTGCACAACCATGCCTTTCCAGCCTTTTAGCTTTTAGGCTCAGTGCTATCTCACATGCGTGTGCACATACTGTTTGATTGAATGTCTGAAACTCTGAATGTGGTCGGTACATGCTGTTTCCTTATTTTGTATTAAGAAATATGTCCCCTTGGAGTCCTGCTAGAACATGGTTGCTGTTGATTGAGAATCTTTCTTGTTCTTTTGACAGCCCTATAATGCCAGTTGCAATCTGAATTTTTAAGTGTTTTGGATACATGGGTCTTTCAGTCCCCAGCATTAATTTTTACATTTTCTTCAATTCTGTGTGTTACCGAATTGTATGCTCTAGAGTTGCAATCTTAGTATGATTGGTATAATAAGAATCGATGCATACTGTTTTTTTTTAATCAATATATGCAGATTTCTGGCCAAGTTGATGGGTAATGTCTAAGTAACTGTTGGAACATAAATTGTATCAATTCCTTGTTCTAGCACTATTCTTTATGCCTAAATTGTATTTCCTGAGCAAAATGGTATAAAGTATGTTACATAATATTTTTCTAAGATATTTGAAGTATTTAACCAATTTGTTGTGAGCAGTTATCTTTGTTCCCTGGTACTTCAGTGCATGATATATATCGATCAGTGCTTAAGTCCTCACCTGCATAGAATTGTCATGTTGTTTGTTCTACAAGATATGGATCAGAGCTCAAGTCCTCATTTCCTGTCTCTACATTTTGATTGATTTCATGGCAAACGTCCACTAATTAAATATAACATATTTGTTGCAGATTATGGATGACAAGATCTCATTGAGGTAATCCAAACATCCAGGTTCTAGAGCAGGACCACCCCAATTCGAAGGTACTAAAAAAATTTGTATGCTCTTAATTGAGTTGAATGTGTCTTTCTTATATACAGTTTTGACCTCGATGACCATAGAACATGGCTGTTGGCTTATAAATTACAAGATCTGTACCCTGCATAATAGATGCTCCATTTTTTATGTAGAACCTGCCAATAAATCACTGGAAATAAGCACTGTAGCAGTCTCCTGCTCCTTGTGTGCGTTCAGTATTAAGAAATACAAGCAACTTAGAATGAATCTGTTTTCTTAGTGCCAACTGTTAGCTTACACATTGAAAGTTTTGGCTCTTTTACATTGCTGGATATCGTACTAGTAGGAAGTGTTTCTGGCTCTTTTTCCACAGAACGAAAGTTGAATCAGTGTTAGTAATATATTATAAGACCCCCGACATGCTAATTTCTGCCAATATTGTACGATTCGATACCCTGCAACCTTGATGCTGTGCCTTCATTGCCGTGAAATATATGATAATCAGTATAGGGTGTTCGCTTCATAACCACTAGCATTCCGGTTTAATTATTTCTTTTTTTCCCCCTCTTTTGCTGTAGGCATTTGGCTGACGTGATTTGTAATGTATTTCCTTCTGAGATTTTGCAGATGACATTTTGGAGTGATGACCGTTCATGCTCATGGGATCAGGTTGAAGTGTTCCGTCTGCTGGTCACATTTCTGTTTTAGCAATTGTAATTAGTCCAAAAACCTGATCATGCATGTATATGTATGCCTTTGGCTATGTCTTGTGATGAATATACGAATCCATTTGGATATTTGGAATATATATATACTAGTCTTTGACGGTGATGTACTGTGGTACCTTTTGATGTGCAAGATCATCATTATGTGATGCATTGTGGATTTAAGTATTGCATTGTATTTAAATGTGTGGTTTCCTTTACCGACACTTTATGTATGAGTAAAAGCTATATACCTTAGCATGCTGCAAACAGGATTAGGCGACATATAAAGTGTCGGGAAAGCCCAGTAACTGTCGGTAATTCATTACTGTCGGCGAAGATATAACTGTCGGGAAAGAAGATAACTGTCGGCATAGGTGCACTAAAGGACAACACATTTTGTGTCGGCAACGGACTTAACTGTCGGGAAAGGCTTTCCCGACTGCTTCTACCGCGACTGTTTTAAAAATGTCGGTAAAAACCTTTGCCCACACTTAATCTGTCGGCCTAGGTGCTTTGGCCGACTGTAGCAAGTGTCGGCAAAACTCTGTCATGGTGTAGTGGGGTACAGATGGTGCAATAAATGATGAAGGGTTAGCTGAGTTTCCAGAAGATCTTCCTTACCTCTGAGCTGTGGTCAACCAGTTGGTGTCCCTGTGGATTGGAGCTCATCATTAGTTGAAGAACGTTTAATAAATAGACTTCCTCTATGTCGTTTGAGTAATACTCTGATTTGTGTTAAACTATGGATGTAAAACCTTATTTATTCATGCATTGTGCTTTTGAGATCATATTTGTAAGCTGCATGTGTTCTGTGGACTTCCTGGGCACACATACCTTAGCATTCTGGTTTCGTGGTAAACCAGGGTGTGACACCTAGTCCTTTACTTTTTTGCATTTACTTCTTGCACCATGAGTGCCTTTATTTCAATAGAGTAGTATCTTCATTGGATTGGCTATAGGTTGCAAAGTTCTATATGGTGGGTGCAAACACAGTAGAAACCATAGTTGCTAATCAAGACAGAATGCTCTAGTTTTACTTCGTGTGCAATTATTTGGCAAAAGTAGGCTAAGGTTTAAGATTGCAGAAATCACCCCTCCCCTATTGGGCCATACTACGAGCACTGAACAACTTTGGTTTTCATCCTTATTAATGAAGTGTCGTGTTAGCAGTTTTGATGGTGTGGCAACGAATTAATGAAGATAGAGGTGAAATGAGCCCCAAAACAACAATTGATGAAACTGCGCAGTGTGAGAAGGTATTTCACCAATAAATTAAATACCGTAACGCCTATGTATCATTCTTGAAAACAGCAATGTGAAATCCTCCAATGAAAATGGCCTAACACCATTGGTAGCTAGAGTTCTTGAAAACATCAATGTGAAATTCTTCATTTAGAATGGCCTAAACCAGTTATTAGTAGCTAGCTAGTAGATTATAAGGGGATGATGAGCTATTAAACAGTTCATGCGGACAATTCTAAATGACAACAGATAGGCCAAACCTGTAAGAAAATTTGGAGGCTCATCAACTTTGGATGCTGAGCGATTCAACAAATAGATAAACTGTTGTTATTGGAGGTCCATGTCTCAAGTGCTGCCAGGTACAGCTAGCGCATCTCTCCATTTCTTTAAGGCCGGCCTAAACGGTTCATCTGGACAGGCATTTGCTAATGAGACATAAGCATCAGGTCGTAACATAAAAATATAAGTGGATTATGAATTACTGAACCGGAGTAGTTCATGCATGCGGACAAACAGGCCAGACTTTGAGGTCTAAAAAACTAATAATTTAGCCAGGCTGTCACGTCACTAAACATGTGGTTCGCTCGTCGGTTTTCGGACGTTGAATGAATCAGCGAGTAGAGAGAGTGAGGACAGCAGGTCGCAAGTGTTAAAAACAGTTGTTGCAATTCGTCCCAAAGGTTAACCTCAAACCATAGAAAGATTGTTTGAAGTGACTAGCTAACTAACTTCTAAAGATTGAATTAGCTAGCTAAAGATAAGGTAGCTAAATATTACGTGGTGGATGTTTGGATCCACAGCTAAATACATTTATTAAAGGACCAAAAGACTATTGTGCCCTTCATTTATTGTGCGCATGGGCATTTACTGTGATAGCAAATGAGGGTAAATATTATCAAGTCCAAGGGTATCTGGGACATTGGCCACCAATTAGCTGTTGTCCGATCCACTAGCTAGCGGGATAATGCGTTACTACATATTTATTTTCACAGCCGGTTCGATTCCCTTGTCATAGCCGGTTTTAGGGAGGCAGTTGAGGATAAGCAGTAGTGATAATCTGATTTTTACAGCCAATTTTCGACTAGCTAAGAAAATCATTTTCACAGCCAGTTTAGGGGCAAAACGTGCTATGGAAAGGATATTTTAACAGAACTGGCTATGATGTAAATTTCTGAATAAAAATATCTACATTTGTCAGAATTTTCACAGCAGCATTAAAAATTTATAGCACATATATCCAGCACAAATAAATATATTAACAACACACATAAATCCGAAATAGATTGAGTCCATAAACATCAAGCTCAAGTCGATTACATTACATGGTTCAGGCTTATTACATAAAGTTCCATCAAGTTCAGGACCGATACCGATGGTGCCACTAGATAACACTGATCTCAGCGTTTGGTGCTACAACATGATCCAAAATAAAGCAGCATAATTGTTCTTGAAGTGCCCAAATCTTGGAGAGAAATAACTCAGAAGTTTGAAGAACAAGAATGTGCAACACAATATAACAACAAGATGATTCACTACAAGAAAATGGAATTTCCTTGGAGGCCAACAGTTTCCTTGGAGGCAGAAATCAAACCGCCAAGCAATAAGCATTGCCTTGGCGACGTTGAAAAACCTCCAAGATAAATTATATACCTTGACAGATGACATCAACCGCAAAGGTAATTGCAAATTTCCTTGGCGATTTTGCTGATGCCAAGCAAATTGGATATTTCCTTTGCTGTTTCATAGGACCTCCATGGAAGTTGCATGTTTCCTGGACTGTTTTCAGAACCCCCAAAGAAATTGGACATTTCCTTCTAGGTTGGCAGCCAACAAAAATGCATAACCGTCAAGTAAATACTAGTCATATACTACATGGCATGCTTGTTTTCACTTAAAAATACGTCTACATATATATGTGTGAACACAGAGAACTGATCGGTTAATAACTACTGGTAGATTATCAACAGTAAGTTGGATATACCTTTTAATATTCTGTACCCATCAGAAATCTAGATCTACCCTCAGATTGTGGCCAGTTGGGAGCGTGCACAACTTTTTAAATTTCTTCTAAAAAATAATACAACTGGCGCATCTTCCATTTTTTATGTCTTTTGATGTGGACGCAAAAAATAATACAACTGGCGCATCTTAGAACTCGGTGGTTAACACAACTGTGGAGGAAGCCGAAAGGGCAACAAAGAGGCCAAGCTTGTAAGACAATTTGGAGGCTCGTCAGCTTTGGATGCTGAACGATTCAGCAAATGGATAAACTTGGAGGTCCATGTGCCAAGTGCTGCCGATTGCACATTTTTTCTTGTCATTACAGCTAGCTGTGTACTTCTCGCGAAGGTCTAACAGAAAAACAAATGTGATATATAGATGTAGTCCTCGATATTCGCCTATCTAACATGGTGGTCCATTGACCATATCACACTAACAAATTCCGTCTAAAAAAGTATATACAGCTGGGCGCATCTTTTGATCTATGTGAGTCTCAAGGTTTAAGAAGTGATAATAATGGATGTATTTCTTTTGTCGGGTAAGGTGCCTCCTTTTTTTGCAACCTTCTAGGTCAATGATGTGAGTCATTTATTTTAAATGCATAGGACGCCAGCTGAGGTTCTGCAACCTCGCATCTGTCGCTCCCGCACACAGGCTGTGCTCGCATGTTGCAAATTAAGATACCACCGTGTAGTGCACTCCAAATGCGTATATATCAAAAAAGACACCACAGTGTAGTTCACTAACACCATATGATCAGGGAGTCAGAGAATTAGTTTTAGTAATTGGCACAAAATAAAAGGGGACGATGTAGCTCTTAATGCCGGAAGTTTAAGTCTTAACACAGAGAGCTGATCGATTTAACTATTGGTAGATCATCAACGGGAAGTTGGATATACGTTTTAATATTCTGTACACATAGGAATCTAGATCTACCCTTGGATTATGACCTGTGGATAGAGTGCACAAATTATTAAATTTCTTCTAACAAATTACTCCCTCTGTCCGTTTTTGATCTGCGCCTAAACATGCAACGCAAAGACCAAGGAAAAGTTAATCTCCGCCGTGCAACATCAGCCAGTGAGGCATAGTTACCCCACCACGATTATTTTTTCCGAATTACACAGTACAACGGAGACACTCACAACGCACGCACAGCCACTCCTATGACGCACGCACGCAAACCCTACCCTATAAGCACCTTTGAAGACCGAGCCGGCACATCCTCAAGATTGACGAAGTCACCATTCTGGAAAACTCGCTCCCATGAGGTGCTACTGAGGCTCTTGTAACCACTAGCCTACAGGCCCTTTCGTTACTCCACCACGATTAGCTCCAGGAAAAAAAATGCATCGGGAGGCGAAGCGAGCCAACCACGGCTGGGCATTGCTTTGAAGGCAGGCGGACGGCGCATGTGCGGCTGCACGCAGCTCGCACGGCCCGAGGAGCAAACAGCTCCAGCTAGGAATACGCAGATCAATTGTCGACAAGATTTATTTTCGTAGACGCATATAAAAAACGGACGGAGGGACCAAGGGAGTATACAGCTAGCGCATCTCTCCTATTAAAATATAAGAAAAATTCTATGAGCTAGCTAAAAGGCAACCATTGAAGGAGGCCTGAATGACACACTTTTCTAGTCAGCAGGGATGCAGAATTCTCGCATGCAGCTTTGGCATTAAACCATGTTTACAACGGGAAGAGAGAATACCCTTGTGCCATAGAAATTGATCAATCCCCTCGGTGCAATAGATTTTTTGGAATTCCCTTTGATGCCATTAATATTTTGATATGTCTTCTCAATGTCATTCCATCCCCAAGGTCAAATGGGGGAGTCAAGGAGTAACACTGGAGATGCTGTAAGCGAGAGTATCAGCTTTGTACGGGCATGTATGGTACAGACGACTGTTGTCTGTAAGTGTCTAGAACACCGTACACCGACAACAGAGTAGGCAGTTTCTATAAAGGTGTGTCGATTTGTCTATCTTCAATCTATTTAATCCATGGATGGGCACATGAAATACGGTGATCAAGAATAGAATTGATCTTTGTATACTGTTTTGTTGCATACATGAACGAATGCTTTATCAATGCAAATAAATCATATGGATCTTTTAATCATATAGGTTATATCAAATATATAACTAGAATAAATGATAATATTTCTTCTTGTAGATATAGTTGAACTGCACTTGCAACATGACGAACTAATTTTCTTTCGTCTTCCCTCTTGGGTAGTCCCAACCCTCCAACTAGCACTACAGGAGACTGGGCGTGGCAAAGGCCCATATACACTCGGCAAAGCGCACCCAGCAAACAATCTAACGGCAAACAACTCTTTCCGACTGCAAAAAAAAGGCATTCGGTAAAGAATGAATTCCAGAAAACTGGTTTTAAAAATAGGAATTTTTTTCGGGGAAACCCACCCACCGGTCCCTGTCATCAAGTCGCAAGTAGCGGTATTTTTCGCGTAAAATCACGCTGCACTCGGCAAACAGCTAGGCACTCGGCAAACACCTAATTTCCCGTAGTGTAGGTACTTGTTTCTATGACATTAATTGAAGTGCCACATTCGACTTTTGATGATGTGACACTATATTAAATGAGAGAGAAGTAAGAGATCAAAAAACCAGTTCTCATGCAAGAAATGGTGTCTTCAAAAAACTAATCCGCTAGGATCTAACAATTTTGCATGATCGAAAGATAGTAGTGTCTTATGATTAATTAATCAGGTAGAGAAAATTGAATGACCAATTAATTGTTTGATCATAGATTCAAATGATGCATTGGGGAAATAGTTTGTATAGTGGTGTCTATATGATATATGGCAATGGTATAGAAACTATTTGATAGTTTTTGGGTTGGAATTAACCAAAATAGACCATATTTTAGAGTACCAAAGGCCAGATAGGGGTGTGGGACGGGAGTTCTTTCTTACCTTAGCCTGAATTATTCTTTGTTTTTAGGAGTACCCATGCTGTAGATGGTCCAAGTGAGAACGCGGCTCAATTATTGAATTGTTGTTCTATCAGTCGACCAGTCTCTGCAAAGTCCTAATTGTTAACACCACATGTCCTCCTCTCTGCTAAGTCTCCTCCAACATCCACGGTAACCATGAGCTGCTGCGACTATTGTTGCCGGTGCAACCCTTACAGCCACCGTGAGAGCATCAAGCGTGCCTGCATCTGGTCCTTGCTAGCCATCGTCGCAGCCGCCGCCATCCTCTCAGCCGCGGCCTTCACCGTCGTCCGCCATGGCTCGATTACGGTGGAGGACGCGTCCCTGAGCAGGTTCTCCCTGGCGACCTCGCCGGAGACGGCGATCGCATACAATCTCTCGCTGGCCCTGTCCGTCTCCAACCCAAACTGGGCGATGAGCATCAAGCACACCAATCCGTTCGAGGCCACCTACAAGTTCCTCGGCCAGAAGTTCGATACCGTGCTGATCGCCGACGAGAGGAACTCAGCAGAACGCCTTGAAGACCATGGTGTACCACCTCACCACCAGCTCAGAAAGCAACTATGGCACTTGATAAGGCCGGCATCGCCGAGTACAAGGAGGAGAACCAGACGGGGTTGTTCGAGTTGGCGGTGGTGGTGTCCGGCGAGGTGAGTTACACTGCGCGCGTCACCAAGTGCAAGATCGAGGCCACCTGCCCGCTCAAGCTGCAGCCCACTACGCCTGGAACGGCTGCGGCTGTGTTAGCCGAGCCGGAGAAGAACTGTTAATTTCATACAATCAATCTTAGTGTTTTTTCATTCGATCGAGTTATATTCTGCTGATGAGCTATTTCCCTCGTTCTTTGTGGTGAAATGGAAATGGTATTAGCTTCATTTATTGGCATCTTATCATCATTATTTGTAACCCCTCGTCACCGTCGGTTTTGAAGGACGATGGTGAAAGGTCTACAGTGGAAATAATAGATTTCAACACCCGTTTGGGTTTGAACCTAAGGATGTTTGGGTCATTGCTTGGGTTGGACCCAAAACTTGATAAAATTATGAACTATAATGGCATGCTATGTAAATAGTTTGGAGAGAAAAATGAACTAAAATGTCTGACCCAGAAAACACCAATGAGTACCCACTTGCATGCCTCCGTCGGTGAAAATAATTTTATAATCCACAAAAATACCAAATGAAATGAAAATAAAATTATATTTGAATGAAAGACCATTTCCAATGGACCAGAGACACTCGTCCAAGCCACGATTTTTTTTGCGCTTGTGCATCATATGGGATTCGAACCCGCGACCTCTCGCACTTGCGACGCGCGGGCCTAACCTAAACTTATTGCACCACACTATCACTTACGATTAATGGGGAATGCAATCCTTATGTTACCTTCTCCGAATCTTTATATATTTCTATGAGCCACACCTAAATTCTAATTAGGCTACAATTTTTTATTGTTGCCCATTATATGTTCTTACAATTTTTTTTATCAGCTCGATCAGAACTACACAATGGTGGAGTCTAATCCATGCTTCAAAAAACTGGAACAACATTCGGTTTTAGAAAACCAGACCTTTTGTCTTTATGCAGCCGTGTCAATTTTGGTCAAGAATTAATTTGATTTTTTTCTCTCAAATGCAAATCCCCGATGTACCCGTCAAAAGATGTCCAACAAGGATGTCATAGGTCACCTTTCAGTATACTGCTTGGTTGTGGCCTTGTGGAGGTGGACTTCCGATCCCCACAAATCCATCCACCTCAACCTAAAAAAAAACAAGATAGATAGGAAGGATTACGCTGAAGGATATATCCGGTCATCCATGAAGAAGCACAAAATTCAGTCCAGTCCAGCAAATAGGCAATCTATACATGATATGAAACTGTTATGATCACGTAACTAATTTCAGATTTTTTTTCTAATCACTGTAACGTGTGAACACTAGTAGAGAAACTCGCAACAATCACGGGTGAGAACTCGCTTTAGTCACAAATATACACTACTGCAGAATGTATCTTTCCCAACGCCCCTATCACCGCTGGTTTTGAAAAAACGGCGGTGAAAATCACATCACCGCCGGTTTTCCCCCGAACCAGCGGTGATAAGCCGGCTGGCCTAAAACAGGCCGTGATGCCCCACTTTCACCGTCGGTTTTCCCTCGAACCAGCAGTGATGACGGTCGGCCTATCACCTCCGGTTCTGGGGAAAAACCGGCGGTGAAAGTGGGGCATCACCGCTAACTTTCAAAAGGGGGAAAAGTGGGTCCCAACTGGCTTATCACTGCCGGTTTGGGGAAAAAACCGGCGGTGATAAGGGGTCATCACCATCGGTTTTTGCCCCAAACCTGCGATGATGACCTTGGAGGTGTTTCAAACGACCTCAGATGAAGAAACTTACAACATCAAATTTGTAGATCTCAAAAAGTTATGAAACTTTATAGTTCAAATTTTTTTATTTGAATTCATTTAGGATCTCAAATATGTGTTTGAATTTCTCAAATTTGAAATTCAAAATTTGCAAACGACCTCGGAGAAAAAACTTACGACATCGAAGTTGCAGATCTCAAAATTTATGGGACTTTGTAGCTCAAAGTTTTTTTAACCGGAGATGAAGCTAAAAACCAGCACCGAACCCATCACCGTCGATATATCACCAGCGCCTCCCAAAACCGACTGTGAAGGCCCAAACCAAACCGGCAGTGATGTGAAATCTGTAGTAGTGTCCTTGGGAAAAATAAAAATTTTGCTATTTTAAAAACTGATTTTTGAATTTGTGTTGCGGTCACCGCTAGTTTTTGAACTGGCAGTGAAGCTAAAAACTGGCACCGAACCCATCACCGTCGATATATCACCAACACCTCGCAAAACTGACGGTGAAGGCCCAAACCGAACCGGCGGTGATGTGAAATCTGTAGTAATGATAGACCCAGGACTTAGAAGTTGAGACTAAAGGGGGTCCATTCAATTCCGAGTCTGTGGGCACGGAACTATTGGGCATCTTTAGTCCCAGGTGGTAACACCACTCGGGACTAAGTTGTCTTCACCACAAAAAAAATCAAAAAAATTATAACCTGGGAAGGGGCTCGCAATTTTTCGGGTGTAAATGCGCGCGTGCGGTCTTTGGGTTTCAAACTCAGGACCTCATGCCTCACGCATATCCCCTCTAACCATCTCTCCTACAAAGAACTTGTGATCACATTCTATGCTTTCCTTTTGAAGTAACCTACGGAGGACCTTTAAATCCCGGGTTGTAACACCACCCGGGATTAAAAGTCACACCTGACTTTTAGTCCCGGGTGGTGTTACAACCCGGTATTTAAAGTTCCTCCACAGGTTGCTATTACCCTGGGGCCTTTTGTATCTGGTGGTATTACGATCCGGGATTTATATGAATTTAAAATCGGGACTAAAGGAGGGGAGCTTCCCCCTGGCTTAGAACCGGGACATAAGGTTGCTATATGTATTCACAGATCTAAAAGAACCGGGATTGAAACTTGGGACCGAAAGTCATTTCTCTACTAGTTTAACTGATCTATGCGAGGTTTAAAATATTCATCTGTCAGAAGGTCGATGACAGCAAGATGAAGCTGGCCATCTAATGTGTTTTTTCATGGAACGGGAGGGAGGGGGGGGGGGGGGGGGGGGGGGGGGGGGGGGGGCTCTGATCTACTAATTAATATATATTAAAGAAAATTTAAAAAAGTGTTACACAACTAAAGTCAAGAAACGAAAAAAAAAACAAGAAGAAATCAAAAGAACTAGACAAAGTGTTGCAGCCAGATCAAAATGTAATGTAATATTATTAGTCTTGGGCACTAATGTACGTGCACATGTACACAAAATGCTGATGCATGTGACTCAAGATGCTATCTGTCGTGTATCGTTTCTAGACAAAGGGTGATGGAGAATCCAAGGCACAACCAACGACAAATAATAGTCTCTTGGTTTCGAAATAGCGAAGCTTTTAGCATCATCTTAAGCCAAAAATTATTAAGCTTGATCATACTTAAAAAGGACTATTATCAAATATGGCTTCATAATGCATTTTTTTTAGTGTTGCGAACTTGCGATGTGCATGTCTTCTTAGACTTGGTCAAACTTAGAAAAGTTAGATCAAACTTAGATATGTTTGGGCCACGATTAAAATAAAAGAGCTTTCCAAGTTAGATCAATTGGCAGCAGTCAAACTTTCGGCTTGGACTGGGCGCAATCTAACGCAAGCTGGGCGCCTCAGCCTAACAAAGTCCGTCCTCTCATCCTAACCAGTCTACTTTCTAACGGCGCTTAAACCAAACAAGGAATGGCTTGAAGAGCTAGATAAATTGAGAAAGAAGTTCCTTTGGGCGGGCGATCAGCAGCTAACAAAGATAGTGGTGGATTGGGCATTCCGGATCTCGAAAAATTTGCAAGGGCTCTTAGACTTAGATGGCTATGGCACGAGTGGGCTTCCCCGGACAAGCCGTGGGTCGGCACAGAAACTCCCTGTGACGAGGAAGATAAGCTACTGTTTGCAGCCTGCACCACGATCACGCTGGGTAATGGCTCCAAGACGAGCTTCAGGGACTCTGGTTGGCTGCAGGGCTGACGACCAAAAGATATTGCGCCTCTACTTTTTACCATTTCAAAGAAGAAGAAAAGAACGGTACGCGATGCCCTCCACAACAACACCTGGATCCGTGACCTCAAAATCGATGGCAACACTAACAACAACATTCTAGACTCCTTTGTTATACTCTGGACTATGATTCAAGAGGTGCAACTCGTTCCAACACAAGAGGACACCATTACGTGGAAGCTCACCAACTCAGGATCTTCGGCCGCCTCAGCTTACAAAGGCGCAATTCCTAGGGTGTACCAATGTACCAGCACTTAGCTCCATCTGGAAGACTTGGGCACCACCTAAGTGCAAATTCTTCGTGTGGCTTATCACACAGAATCGGGTGTGGTCGGCAGACAGGCTTGCTAATCGGGGGTGGCCGCACAACGACACCTGTCCCCTTTGCCGACAAACAATGGAGACAAGTCATCACCTTCTTGCAGAATGCAGCTACACAAAACGAATTTGGGAGCTAACAGCAGCTTGGACTGCACAACCCAACCTGTGCCCTACGGAGTGGAATCACACAACATGCGCCTCACGCTGGTGGACCATGATCACGACTGTCCCAGACAGCCCCCGTCGAGCACTAAGAAGTCTTGCCCTACTCATAATTTGGGAGATTTGGAAAGAGCGTAACGCGCGTATTTTCAACCGGCGAGAGTCATCCACGGCCACCCTGATGGCCAAGATCAGGGAGGAAGCGTCTGCGTGGCTTTGCGCGGGGGCTAAAGACTTAGCGCTCCTTCTTGTGCACGAGTAGTTGCTTGAGCTTTTTATTCTGCTTTTTCCTTTTTATTTTTTTGAGCCCCCTGTTCTTTCTGCTATATCAATGAAATTGGCACACTCTCGTGCCCGTTCGTTCAAAAAAAAAAGATATAATTATGACAGCTTAAGCATCCTTTCTAACCGTGACTCATGACACTGCGAGCTTCCCATGTGTACTTTAAATATTTAAATGGTACCACTTTGTCAAATCTGGATTGGATTATTTGGATTATCCTATCAAGTATACAACTGGCACTGAAGATACGCCAATGAATATGGAATCTTCATATTAGAATGAAGATTTTGTTCAGTGTTCTTCAAGTATATATTTCTTGTCTGTCCATCTGAAATAAATAATATATAAATGTTTTAGAAACTTTCAATTATTGCTTCCTCTCGTTGGAAAATTGTTTTTGGGGCCGGTGGAAGGGAACACGAGCGCTGCAGATTTATAGACTACAACTGCAATTACTTCGAACTAACAAATGCCGTTCAGGGGGTAGATGCACAATTTCTAGATTATATACAAATAAGAGTAAAATACACTCTAGGTCTCTAAATTTGTCTCATATGTTCATCTAGGTCTCTAAAATCTCAAAATGGGTATCTAGTTCCCTAAGACCTATTAAAAGGTCCATCGCAGGTCCCAATCATGCTACAGGGGCTACCCTTGTTGATATGGCATGCCACCGTGGCTCCGTGCTGGCGAAAATATACAAACACCCTCCTATTTTCTATTCTCTTAACTGTGCATCCACTCCCCTTCTCTTTGCACTCTCCAACTTGCCGTGCCGTGCACAGCCCCATGCGACTACGTCCTTGACGCGCGGCTCGGGCAACGGGTGGTGGCGCGGGCCATCGGGTCGTGGCACCCTAAGGATGCCCTGGAGATCCCAGTCCCTCGAATGCTAGCTTCATTGGCAGAGAAGGAGTTGCTCGACCTGGAGTACATGCTGCGCGGCGCCACTCGTGCTAACGACAACACTGCCGGGAATAGGCTAATGCATCGAGACGGCGCCATCGTCAGCGAGGGGCCCTTTCCACATGGCTTAGGATTCACAGTGAAGGAATTGAAAATAGGGGGTTCTTTGCATATTGTCTCAACACGGAGCCATGGTGACATGCCACATCAACATGAGCAGCCCTCATGGCATATTTGGGACCTGCGATGCACCCTTTTTCAGAGTTAAGAGAGATAGATACACGTTTTGATAGTTTAGAGACCTACCTCCTATATGCCTTGTATCCTACAATTAACTTTAAATAGAATAGCCCATGAGGCCCATAAGCCGAACTAAGAAAAACCCTCTAGAATTGTTGCAAGAATAATTGTAGCCGTCGCCGGCCATGCTCACCAGCCTCAGCCATCGCCACCATGGGCGTGAGGACAACGCTGCTGCTCGGGGAGGAAGATATTAAATTTGCCGTCGGGTCAGACCCTAGCACTACTCTCAAAGCGCCCAATTTTAAAACAAAAATCGGACTACTTAAAGTGAAAGTAAAGTGATTGTTGCATTATCAATCAGTTTACGAGGATTTGACCATTATTTCGAGTACAAGTGAGTGGTACGCACCATCAGCTTAGCTTTCTAGTTTGACAAGTCAGTGGATGCAAATATGGTATCAATTTGTATATTATTGTGTGCGCATCTTCCTCCACGGGTCCCCACCAGACTACACAGACATCATTTGCATTGTATATTGGTAGCCAATTTGTCCTTGTTTACCTGAAAGGTTTGGGTTTCTTTATATAACACTGGCCACCTGCAGCATGGAATCCATTCAACTCAAAGCTTCAGTCCTTTCCGTGTTCTCTTCCCAGCCAGCTAGCTAGTGGCTCGAGTATTCATCTCAAGGTCAGTGCTCTTGGATAACTGTTTATTTCTAATATTCATGAAGTGATTAGGCTTCTGCATCCTTGTGTTGTTTACCAGGTTTCTTGCAACAATTAGCATACTATAATCTTTACTTAAGTCTTGCTAACACCGGTGACCTCTTCAACCATTAGCAATGGCCAGTGGAGGTAACATCCCTGAGAGTAAGCCAAGCCTACCAAAGGTACTACCATTAGATTTTTTGATGAACATTACCAATGGTTTCTCCGATGAGAGACGACTTGGCACAGGTGCATTCGGAACCGTGTATAAGGTATGACTTTACATTACAATTTCTGTCTATTCAAATATTCATAAAAGAATCCGAGTGGTAGCTGTGAAGGGACTCGGGACCATGTATAAGGTATGATTCTACATAACAGGGGATCTTGGAAGATGGTGGATTCATTGCTGTGAAGAAACTCGCAGAAAGTTCACCAGTGCCCCATGACAAAATTGCGAATGAGGTTCAAAATATCATGGTGCTCGAACATGAAAATATTGCAAAATTGGTTGCATTCTGCCACGAAACACAAAACAAACTGTTGCAAAACGGTAACAGATATATTCAAGCAGCGGTCACTGAAACTATACTCTGCTACGAATATTTACCTAAGGGAAGCCTCGAGAACCATATTTATGGTGTGTAGTATAATTTGCTATCTGATCTATTTTACTTTCCTTCCTGTATATCTTAAATATTTATATTATTACTTGGGGTTTTGATACGGTATGGCATAAATTGTATATCTTCCCACTCTGTTTTTTTTTTCAATATACAAGTATCTTTTTTAATTCAGATACATAAGTAGCACAAAAAATCACTATCTTACCTCAATCGTATAATTCTATTGTTTTTACGTTAGGTGAATCCTCTACTATTGATTGGAACACACGATTTGAAATAATCAAGGGTATTTGCAAAGGTATACAGTTTCTACACAAGGAGCATAAACTTCTCCATTTGGGTCTGAAGCCTCAAAATATATTGTTGGATGATAATATGGTTCCCAAAATCACGGATTTTGGGTTCGCAAGAATGTTAGGTGAAGGTCACACCCGAATGAACACAGGAAGCCATGTGGGAACTGTGTAAGCTATTATCTAATTGACGTGGTATCACGCCAGATTATTGATCCATTATGTTTTTAAACTAATGTAACTCTTTATTTTAATGTCATTAGTGGATACATGGCCCCTGAGTATCTATATTCTGGTGAAATCTCGACCCGGTCTGATATATACAGTTTAGGCCTAATTATATTGGAGATCACGACCAGAGAGAAGAATCCCATCACTGACCAGAAGCATGCAACAAGCAGCACTGACAGGAGGCATGCATGGAAATATATAGATGGAGTAAGAAAAATATCATTTTACCATTTGCACAGTGCATAACTTAATCTTTATGTCAACTGTGGAAGATTTTGTGCATAATTTCATTTTTATATGCAGGTCACAAAAACATGGACAAACTTGGAGCACATAATGTGTGAGTACGATGAGTTAGATAACGATGATGGTATATCTCAAGTAGACAACTGCATCAAGATTGGTTTACAGTGTGTGGAGATTAATCAGGAGACGAGACCTACTATAGACGAAATTGTCAACTTGCTCTGTTGTTGATGATTAAGGAGGTACGCAATTTATATTAGTTTGGAAAAGCAGTCTTATTTCCATGTGCAGAATATAGATAAATATTATTAAGTTGGTTAGCAATAATAATGCTGCCAAAGTAGAAGTCACTTGGATGGAAAATTCCAGTTAAATTTATGTTTCAAGAATTCTGACAAACTTTTTTTTTTTGCGAATTCTGACGAACTTAGTTCTATTTGTTTTGAAAAAGATATATATAGCTTCAAAAATAACAAGAGAAAATTTAATAGACAACAATAATTTCATATTATCTTCATCCACATACCAATAAACATAGTCTTGTTGGAGCCCCAGCAATATCCTTAATTTCCAGAAGAGTTTTTGTGTGTGGGATATGTGGTATAAATAATTTGAATGTAGAAATCGTACTGCAAGATATTTGACATTCAATGACAAAAGTAAAACCGCAATATAATATAACAACGTATGACACTTCCCAGCAAGCATCCCCGATTAAGATGCCAGATGAAAGCTTTGAGTCAAAGACTTCAGAAAATGCTTTGAGTCAAAGACTTGTCACATATTCCTAATGGGTGGCTCACGAACATTTAATTTGGGCAAGGAGATCTCTTTTCCCTATAGTTGTCTCTGCTCGTCATTATTAACCGCAAATGACATCATTTAATTTCCCTTCATCAAACAATCATGTTGTATGATACTTTTTCCATTTGGAGTGGGACATGCCACACGGTAGAGATTGGGGAAAGAAGGCCAGCCCATGCTGCTATTTGGGGAAGACTAGGCTCCCTTTGGTTTGGCTGCCAGCGGCTGTGGCTTTCAGAAAAAGCTTGAAGCCAGACCAAAGGGCTCGCAACCGGCAGCAGCTTTCCCCCAAAGCCAACTTTCTCCTAGTTCAATTCTCACAGCAGGCAACGAGCTGCTGCGAGCGGCTGTGAGTTGGGAAGTTGGCGAAAATTACCCACTACCATCGGTAAGTCGTACCAGTTCACTCTTTCTTTCATTCCTTCCACCCCCGTGCGACAGAGTCCCCGGCGGCTCCACCCGCCTGGCCGGCCTCTCCTCACCGCGGCTCCTCCCCGCCTGGCTGGCCGACCCTCGTCGCGGCCCCTCCTCCGTCGGGGTGCGCACGAGCTCTGCGGCCTTCCTATCTTGCACCTCGCGACCGACGGCGCCCCCTTCTTCCCCGATGACGGCCTTCCTCTCCTGGATTGTAACATCCCGGCCCAGGGCTTAATAGGATTGATAGAATACTTATATCAACAAGTTGCAACTTCTTTTCCGGAAGCTCATCTCGAAAGAACTCCGAGGTTAAGCGTGCTTGGCCTGGAGCAATTTCGGGATGGGTGACCGACCGGAAAGTTTGTCCCGGGTGCGCATGAGTGAGGACAAAGTGCGTAAAAAAGACTTGTGTTGGTCTGGGAGGGCATTCTTGACATCCTAGAGAGCTGCCAGGCGTACGGGGTTCCGTCCTGTGGGGGCGGCGAGGGGGCGGGTCGGGACCGGTTCCGGCCTGTGGGGGCGGCGAGGGGGCGGGTCGGGACGTTACATGGATCCTCGACGGCCCGCATGGGAGGGCCCCGTTGTCGGAGACCAAATCGAAGCGGGAGGGGCCCTGGACTTTGTGCGCACCGCCGGAGAGGGAGGCAGGGGCGCCCCGCCGCACACACCACCTTGCCCTCTTCTTCTGCCGTGTTTGATTTGGAGGACGGGAGGAGGAAGACTGGCGATGAGCATGCATCCAGATGCTCATCATCGATCAGCTCCCTATGCCATCCTGCAGCAAGCCACACTATATCTCCTCTATACATCCTTTAACATCAAACTGTGCAAATTGTAATTGGATATCGGGTACAATATTGTACACTAGTAATTTGGAATTAGTCACCAATTTCTGGACGCAGGCTGTGCAAATTGATTTAGGCACTAGTGAATTTTTAGTTTTCAACGCCTCAATCTGAAATGCATACAAAACACTGATTAGACAGTGTCAAGATGCTAGCATTTCAGTTTACATGCTAGTGCATTTCAGGTTACCCAGAACAAGGACATTTGACTATTTGAGCTTACCCAAGAACTAATCATTGACAGACCATTGTCATTCATTTTCTTGATAACCATGAAACATGGAGGTCTCAAGCCAATAGAAAGTTCTGAAGAACAAATTATGGTTGAACCTTATGTCTGAAACTTCTACTGCCACCACCTCTGATCCAACCCTAATTATACCGGCAATAACTCATCAAATTACGCCAAACATCTAATCCTAATGAGAGATGCTGTACAAAAGAAAAGTAAAAGAAACACTAGATTAGCATAACAATGGTTTGTTATCACATTCAAGTTAAAGAGAAACCATGCAACTATAGGGCTTGCTTGTCTCATATAATTGCAGAACGAGAGCACCAAGCAGGCATGAATGGGCTACATACACACTCTCCAATTCGTAGTAGAGTTAATATAACTTACAAGAAAATCAATACAAAATGAACAGAGCTGAATACACAGAAGCAGATTAGAATTTTTCTAGCGATGGCATAGAGCAGAGCTTACAAAGCAGAGGCCAGAAGAGGAGCACACACACAGACACACATGTAGAGAACAAAATAAGCACTGCCTCTGCAAATGCAAATGAGCTAATGATGAAGACTGATGATCAGCATAGAGAACAAGAAAGAAGTATCAGGACAAAGGTCGAGAAATTGAATCAGCTACCCTAATAGACCATATTAAACTAGTAAACATCAATGGAAGTTATTTCCTGGCTTTCTTGCATGCATGTGATTAAGCATTTATCAAGTTTAGTAGCATATATTGTAGCATACATCAAAAAAGTAAGCAAACATTACTTTTCAAGGGTGCATGCTACACTGCTGGATTGGTCATTAAACAAGGAAGGTAACAATGTTAGATTTTCTATATTAAGATTTTTCTATGATTTGTTATGCATTTGCAAAGTTTTACTTTTTATCTTACTATTAAAAGAACGAAATAATTGATGATCAACAAATCTTAGATCTTACATCGGTGGGATTTATGTGCAAAGGTGGGATCTTTGCAGGGTGTTATCGGTAAAATTTTCAATAGACAAGAATAGAGTGAGTGAGGGTGGAATTTATGTGCAAAGGTGGGATCTTTGCAAGGGGTTGTTATTGGTAAAAGTTTCAAGAGATAAGAATAGAGCTTGCAGTTTGGAGATTTCTTGAGGGCCTAAAGGCAAAACTGCCTTATCTAAATTGTGAGTCTGTGATGACGATGGACGGAGTCGCTTGCTTCCTAGCGTCAATGTCTTCGTCCGGCAGTGCTCAAGCACGACAAAATGATGATGGCCGATGGCGCTCTGCTCGGCCGACGGGTGGTGCAAGTTGTTACATACAGGTGCCTGTGGCACATGCACTTCCCCAAGTTGAAAAAAGAAAATGAAAATAAGGATAACAATTTACATCAGGATCCCAGGAAAGGATGTGGTTCTACAGATTGGCCCATCCTTCGCAACTAAGCCCTTGGTATTTCATGGATGCCCCCCCCCCCCCCCCCCCCCAAGCACAAATCCCACTTTTTTACATAACTCCAGAAACCCCACATAAAGTTCTAACTGCATCAAACACGAGCCCACCTTTTTCTACCTCCAGTTCAGTGCACCAGATGGCTTGATTGCCCTCCAACTATCCTTGGCTGGTGGAGTTGCCGCTTGAGGGGTTGGTCCAGAGGACCCCATCCTACGAGAGTGCTGTTCACGAGGGGACCCCGGCACGCGGCCTAGCCACAGTCAAGATGTGGCCTGTGCATGGCACTACGTGCAATGCAGATGTTGGCTCATCGGTGGGAAAAGTTATAGCGGGGAAGCGGTGGACTGATAAAATTAGTTGGGTTAAATCTTCAAGGGTATGTGGGTGACCAGTATTTCTACATGGATGGATGGGAGGGGCTTGGTATATGGCTCAACCTCGAATGACAATGGCGTCCTAGAGTGGCTTAGTCTATGGTGCTGTTCTGGACCGGAGAGATGGAAAGTCATGGGATCCGTGCCTAAGGCAACTTGTGAAGGGAAACGGATATGCTAGCGTATCACCCAAGAAAACTTGCTAGTAGGAGATCATAGATCATTACCACTAGATGCACAGCGCAGTGGAGGAAGAGTCACGTGTCAATGTAGAGGAAGTAGTCAATCGGATCGTCTCCTCCATGTCCTCGCCTCAGCAACCACCGTAGCCGATCAGCACAGCAAGACAGCAGCGCTTCCACGGAGTCAACTCGTACGGGAGAGGAACGTCGAGCACCGGTGTGCTAGCACCGTGTGTGTGGCGGGGAGTTGGGCGCGTGGCCGGGAGAGGAGCAGCTAGGGCGGCAGCCTGGGGTGGATCATGGCACCCCCTAGCCCCCTCCCTTGTATATATAGGCCGAGCTAATGGGCTTCTAGGTTAAAGGCCCATTAGTTGGCGTAATCCCTTATGGATCAATTATCCTTTTGGGCCTTAGTCCAAATTGTTATGATTGCCTCTTGGGCATATCACCAACAACTTGAACGTGCGACAGTGCAGCACCACGGCCCAACAACGACATCAATGTCAGCATCACCGCTACTGTTGTAACTAAATCGCGAACATTGTTTCGGTCATTTGCAGCATTTGAAGAAACATCTGTGTGTGGTCCAAACTCAGAATTTGAAACATGAACTTTAGGTTCGGTCAATACAAAAGTTTTAGGTGACACATAAACTAATGAGTTTTAACCACACAACGATGTTTCTATGCATAAGTTGGGGGAGCTTCAATTGACAAAGTGGTAGACGAATGGAAGTTATATAGCTTTCAGTAATGGGAACTTTGGCAGATTTGAAATAGTTGGAAGATACAGAGACTCAAAGTTGGATCGAAATCATTCTTCATCTACATTCAGTCTACAGCACTTAGTCAAAAACAATAGTTTGAAAATGAGGGGTTGGGCCATATTTTGACAGAGAATTTAAATGTCATTTTGAAGTTTTTTGTTAGCAATATCATGTCCATTGTAAGCAGGGCATGTTGCTCGATTTTTGTACTTGGACTCTTCATGTTATTAGTCACTTTCAACTTTAAACGACCTCTTGAAACAGTTCAAAGATTTTTTTTTCATATGAAATGTAGATCCATTTAGTTTATAATTGATTTTGAATTTGGTTTAACTTGAAGACTTAATTGTGAGTGCATTTTCATGTTTTTAACATGAGGAGCAACATTTTGACATATTTTAATAATTTCCATATTTCAACATGAATAGCACATTTTGACATAATTTTATAATTTCCAGTTTTGCCTTTGTTGCATTTAGTATTTGGATTAAGTTATGAATGCATTTTATAAATCAGACAAAGGCACACAATACAACACCTACATTAAAGGATGCACACAGATGAGATGCTCATGATGCATGACATTCTTACGTTAATTAGGTTTCATTTGGTGCTTAATTACTTTAGTGGCACTAGGAGTGTCACACCATACTATAGTGGTGTTCCACAAATCGAAGTATATATTTATTTTACACACACTCTATGACCATGCATTCCTACATACAATTCCACAAACGAACCTGGTCAAAACTGAAATGTGTTAACTGAAAGCATCCCATAATATCAGTTATTCAAAGTCTAGATGGAGTATTCATCAGATAAAAGTGAGGTGTCATCAGGGGACACAATGTTCTCCTAAACGAAATGAATCTTGTATTTATCTTGCTGCTTCTTGTTTATCATAACTAATCGACTAACACTGACATATGACCCATGGAATTTCAGGTCTGGTATCCACGATGAGCATGGAATATTGTTGTCACGGAGAGAAGATATGCAATAAAACAAGCCCTGTTGTCGCTGGCACGACTTAGGTTAATTGTGGAATAAGAACCTTATGACGTCATTGTCGAACATTTATATTTCATTTCTTTTGGAGAGTGGTAATCCAAATGTCGCATTTTGGTAATGAAAATAAAGCATTGTGGGGCCGTTAGGCTTTTGATGCTGGTTATAAGCCTGCTTACGCCCTCCATATACCTAGACTTTTGAGATATTTATGTCACCTTCCAATGTATCATGCTATTCATTAAATCGTCCAAGCCAACTTTGTGATAGGGCATTTACTGATTAGATTGCAATATTTAATTATTTGCTATCGCAGCTCCTGATTGGATCCCCAAAAGTCCTTTCTTTTATCGACAAAGATAGTATTCCCCTGGATTGTTGATAAGATAGGCTTGCCACTGTAGTTGTCCAAGTAAATATGGTGGTAACATGTGCTAGCTCCTTGGTTATGAAATGAAAGATATAAAATCACTACATGAAAACCTCAAATAGGTAATACAACATTGGTAATAGGTCTATATGGCCTGTTACCATAAATATTATTGGTAACGGACATCACTAACGCCCATTAGGCCTCCTTTGGAATGCAGGAATTTCACAGGAATCACACAGGAATTTCACACAAAACAGTTTAATTTTACAGGAAAAAAATTCCTTCAATCCAAACGAGCCCTTACCAATGAGGGCTCCTTTGGAACGCAGGATTGGAAAACGTAGGAACAGGAAAAAATACAGGAATAGGATAGAAATGCATGTGTAAAACAGAGGATTTTTTCCAAAGTTGTCATTTGGATGAGCACAGGAAAGCCATAGGAATTTTAGAGATAAGATATACCTTAAAAACAATGTATCTTATGTACTTACAACAAAATCATTGCATGTAAACGTGGATGGGCTCCCAACCACTATTTCCAGAATAAAAGACAACCGTCTGTAATTCCCTCCCAAAAAAAAGAAAAAGGAAAATTCACCAATCCCTTATCCTCATCCGGTCAAGACCTGTGAGCTTATCTCTTCACTTCGTCCATTTCTCTCTCCACGAACACGAAGTGAGCTCTATCCATAGCATCGGAGGGCCGGAGGGGTGCGCAAGAATAAGCGCAAGAATAAGCCCGACGTGCTAGCTGCGGTGAGCTCGAGCAGCATGGGGATGGTGTCGCGGGGCTCAGAGCTGGAGGTTCGGCCACCGCGCGCCGCTCATCGCCATCCGCTTCTTGTTGCTGACGCCGGTGACGGGTGATGGGAAGCTCCATGCCTTTCAGATCGAGCTTGTCTCTGTAGCGAGAAGTGTTTATCTCTTGCTTTAGCCACAACCAAGTCTGTTTTGCCTCGATACTACGCGTCGGGAAGAGAAAAAAGAGGTCGGAGCGCATGCTACATTTCCTGTACTTTTCCTATGAAAACGGCACCATAGGAAAGTTTCCTCCATTTTTCCTATGCTTGAATCCTTTGTTCCAAAGGCATGAACAGGGCTCTTCTCCTTAGGAATTGGATTCCTCCATTTTTCCTCTAAAAATTCTCCAATCCAAAGGAGGCCTGAAGCCTATGGGCCATAGTCTAGCTTCATTAGTAACGGTCTTTAGATAACACCCGTTACCTTAAATATTTCTGGTAACTAACGGGTCACACATCGTCCGTTACAAATTATGTATCCCGGACCTGAAATTTTGGTTGGATCCCATTAATACTCTCTCGCATCTGCCTGAGCCTCCTACCGTCCTTCGCATCCGCCCCCAATCCTGTTCCCCCAACGCATCTAGATCTCGGGCTCTCGCATCTCCGCCGGCACTTCCCCTCCCCGTAGGCACCTCCCTTCCCGCCGGCACCTCCTCCTCCACGCTCGGCCGGCCCCCTCCTCCATGCTCGGGGTGGTTGGGTGCAGATGAAGGGAAGGGGCCCCGGGCGGCGGCAATGGCCATAATGGTGTTGAGCTGGCTGATGAAGCACCTGGCACGGTGGGTGTCCAAGGTCCTATTCGAGGGGAGGGCCAGTCTGGCGGAGCTCGCGGCAGCAGCTGTGGCGGCCACCTCCGCTGCTCGGTGGCCACGTTGGCGGCGGCGCCCCGGAGGCTCTAGGCCGACAGGGAGTGGGTGCGGGTCGCCGATGGCGGCTACCCGCTTTACCACTCCAGGTGTTGCCCTTCCTCAACATCAACTTCTGCTGCTCTGAGAACGGCCGCTCGACGCATCCTACACCAAGTGGCGGTGCCAGCCGACGCGCTGCGATCTACCCAGGTTGGCTGGACTCCTCTTGCTTGCCGCTCCATTGACTCTTTGGTAGTCACCACGCTTGGATCTACTTACTAAATTTCAGGGGGGTATCAGTATACGCACGAATTGATTACAGTGTATATCAAGAGAGGATGAAGTAACTAACCTCTAGACCATGAAAATGAGTGAAATCGTCGAGAAATTTTCACAAATCCGGCAAAAGCTCCCTAGGGCGCCATGGAAGAAGAAGAAGAAGCTCGAGGAGGGGAGTGGTTCTGGCTAGAGGAAGAAGAAGCCTGATTTTATAGGTGGCAGATTGGTACCAGGTGGCCAGAGCACCTTGTACTAGTATACGACATTTAGTACTGGGCAGTGTCCTTGCCCGGTACTAATGTGTGCGTTGCCCATTAGTACGAACATGAAAACAGATTCGTGGATAAATTTCCAAGACCAGTAGGAGATCCAACCTTGAGCAATGCTAAACCGTTGGACGAGTTTGAACCATTGGATTGGATTCCTATAGATTTCAGCTCAAATCTGCTAAATATGAGGAGAACATATGACCCAAGGTATGCCTCTACTACAGGAGTTCAGTATAACTTCCCTAAAAACACTAGAACCTCAGAAATACTGGATAATGTTATCATTGGTGAAGTATTGGGGAAGTTATATAAGGATGATATGGAAATTGATCAGATGGAGGTTCAGCAAGCAAAGAAGCTATTTGATAGTTGTTTTGTCCCGTCGCCGTATGAAGGATTATGCGGAGTGTATGCAGTTGGCCTTACGGAACGAACGGAAGTTGATCCTTACATACCGTGCGAAATGGGCATAGAAGCTTTCCTAAAGCACTATGTGATTTTGGTTCCCGCGTCAGTTTGATGACGTATGAAGCATTCATGGATATGCCTTATGACATAAGAGGAAGATTGCTAGGAACCGAGCTTGAGCTAATCATGGCGGATGGAAGGAGAACTAAACCACTGGGAGTTATCAAGGATATTAACATTGAGGTAAAAAAGAATGCTATACCAGTGGATATTTTTGTTCTTGATAAAGGTGAAGTTGGAGTTGAAGATATTATTTTGGGAAGACCTTTCTTGAAGCTTGTACGAGCTGTTATTGATGCTGGAAAAGGTCACCTCAAATTGACTCTGGGAGGAGAGGAAGTCCTCTTTGAATTCAAAGACCCACCCGTCGTTCAAGAAAGTGAAGACCCACCCTCTCTCCAAGAATTCTTTACAGAAAAGGATGAAGAAATCAGTACAGGATACTCAGATCCGTTAAATAAACTGTTTGAAGAATCAGACAGGGAAGAGGCCGAGATCCAAGATGGTGCCGACCGCACACACTTCTTTGTGCCGATCGGCACAGTGACGGTGCCGACCGGCACAAACATCGAAAACCCCCAATTTGAGCCTTGGGTAATCTGGATCCTGGTGCAGCACCAGAAGTAGAACAGAAGCCACTCCTGACGGTCTAAAGTACGAATACTTAGGCAAAGATAAAACTTATCCCATCATCGTCAATAGTGCCTTGGATGAAGAAGAGACAAAACGATTGCTTGCTGTTATAGAAAATACAAGAAAGCGATCGGATATTGTCTTGATGACATCGAAGGAATAAGCCCGGCTTTTTGCACACATAATTAATCTTGAAGAATCAGCCAAGCCAGTCGTTGAAGGCATGCGACGATTGAAGGAAGGCATGAAGGAAGTTGTGAAGAAAGAAGTGCTGAGACTTCTTAATGCAGGAATGATTTATCCTGTTGCTGACAGTGAATGGGTGAGTCCAGTGCATTGTGTTCCAAAGAAAGGAGGACTCACAGTTGTGCCTAATGAGAATAATGAGTTGATCCCTCAACGAACAGTTACAGGATGGCGAATGTGTATTGATTAAAGAAATTGAATACCGCCACAAAGAAGGACCATTATCCACTATCGTTCATCGATGAGATGCTTGAAAGGTTAGCCAAGAACTCTTATTTTGCTACCTCGATGGTTATAGTGGTTTCTTTCAAATTCCTGTTCGACCTGAAGATCAGCATAAGACCACTTTCACTTGTCCTTATGGAACTTATGCTTATCGACGAATGCCATTCGGCCTTTGCAACGCACCAGCCACATTTCAGAGATGCATGAATGCTATTTTTGCTGAATTCATTGAAGACATTATGGAGGTATTTATGGATGACTTCTCTGTTCATGGTACTGATTTTGATCACTGCTTAGCAAATTTAGAGAAACTAAAAGAGGTGCGTAGAAGTTGATTTAGTTCTTAATTGGGAAAAAGAAATGTCACTTCATGGTAACCGAAGGGATTGTCTTGGGGCATGTTATTTCTAACCGAGGCATTGAAGTAGACAAAGCTAAAATATCCACAGTTGAAGGTTGCCACCACCTACTGATCTTAAGACGCTGCGAAGTTTTCTGGGACATGCAAATTTTATATCGCAGATTTGTCAAGGATTATTCAAAGATTGCTAAGCCGTTGACGGAATTGCTGCAAAAGGACGTTGAATTTGGATGAATGATGAACGACTTAGTGCTTTCCGGAAGTTGAAAGAAGCATTATGCCTG